>JAWPHD010006519.1:0-143665 GCA_037043455.1 Cyrtodaria siliqua
TACTTTCCTGAAAACTGGCATTTTAGTTTTCCTTTTAAATATATGAAAAATAAACATCAGAATAAAGGCAGATTCCTTCAAACGAAGCCCCTTTTGACATCAGAATAAAGGCAGTTTCCTTCAAATGAAGCCGCTTTTGAACAAAGTAAGACCTACCTACAAATAATGAACTTTCTTTGTTGATATGTTATTTGAAGTCATCCTCCTCAATAACAGATTCAAAGCATCCTTCTTTTGAACTAAATAAGACCTACCTACAAAATAATGAACTTTCTCCGTCCATATGTTATTTAAAATCCTCCTCCTTAGTCATTTACAGATTGAAAACATCCTCCTTTTGAACTAAATAAGACCTACCTACAAATAATGAACTTTCCTTTGTGACATTATATTTGAAGTCATCCCCTTAAAGTCATTTACAGATTCAAAGCACCCTCCTTTTGAATAAAATAAGACCTAAGACCTATCTGTAAATAATGAACATTGTTTCGATATGGTATAAGAAGTTAATGATTGATTCAAAGCACCCTCCTTTTGAATAAAATAAGACCTAAGACCTATCTGCAAATAATGAACATTGTTTCGATATGGTATAAGAAGTTAATGATTGATTCAAAGCACCCTCCTTTTGAATAAAATAAGACCTAAGACCTATCTGCAAATAATGAACATTGTTTCGATATGGTATAAGAAGTTAATGATTGATTCAAAGCATCCTCCTTTTGAATAAAATAAGACCTAAGACCTATCTGCAAATAATGAACATTGTTTCGATATGGTATAAGAAGTTAGATTGATTCAAAGCACCCTCCTTTTGAATAAAATAAGACCTAAGACCTATCTGTAAATAATGAACATTGTTTCGATATGGTATAAGAAGTTAATGATTGATTCAAAGCACCCTCCTTTTGAATAAAATAAGACCTAAGACCTATCTGCAAATAATGAACATTGTTTCGATATGGTATAAGAAGTTAATGATTGATTCAAAGCATCCGTCTTTTGAATAAAATAAGACCTAAGACCTATCTGCAAATAATGAACATTGTTTCGATATGGTATAAGAAGTTAGATTGATTCAAAGCACCCTCCTTTTGAATAAAATAAGACCTAAGACCTATCTGCAAATAATGAACATTGTTTCGATATGGTATAAGAAGTTAATGATTGATTCAACGCATCCTCCTTTTGAACAAAGTAAGACCTAAATACCAATAATGAACTGTTTCTTCCAATATGTTATTTGAAGTCATCCTCCTGTTATAGATTCAAGCATCCTCCTTTTTAACAATGTAAGAACACTCTTAGTGCAAAGAACAAAATTTCTCTTTCGATATCTTAATTGAAATCATTCACAGATTCAAAGCATCTTCCTTTTGAACAAAAAGAGATCTACCTACAAATAATGAACTTTCTCACTCGATACCCTTTTTTAAATTTTGGAGTCATCCCGACTCAAGTTAATAGATTCGAAGCATCCTCTTTTTTGAACAAAAACACCTTACCTGCAAATAATCTCTTTCGATATGTTATTTGAAGTCATCCTCCTTTAATGAATACAATTTTGTTTAAAATACAAATTTTGTTTAAACTACCGGTAACTCCTAATCCTTTAAAAGATTCCAAGCATACTCTTTTAAATAAAATACGACCTACCTGCAAATATTTCTCTCTGTTATTTGAAGTCACCCTCCTTTAAATCCTGATTGATGGGACACTGGCAGGTACAACAAGATCAGGTAATCCTGTACAACAGTTTTCTGTAAAATAACAAAGGGCAATAAAAACAAAACAACGCCTTGCATCATGTTAAATGAAGTATTTGATAGAAAAGAATTGAATTGATCAAAAGGAAATCCACAATAGCTAAGTGGTGTGATTATGTACGGCAAAGGAATGATCTGGCGGTTCATTTTTCCACCCAAATGAACAAAGTATACCTACAAGTTCACAACTATGTTAGAATAACTATGACAACTTGTTACAACAATACTAATTTGATTTTTCCGCCTGGGTAGTTGGGTATTCAAGAACTGTCGTAATATCCTCAGTCACAAAAGTATTTGCTCTTGGAAAGAGGAAGTCCAGAATTACATTTTCAAATTGTTGAGAAAACAACAAATAAATAGATGGGACTGTTTTTGTAACAAAAACGTATGTCTCCCCTCCCAAAATTTATGAACCAACCTGGCTAAAAGTTGCACTCTGGACGTCGTCTCGATATTGTGAACATTTGTGCCAAGTTATTTCAAAATCCCTTAAGCCATTCAAGAGATATGGAGTGGACACAAAATATAGTGCATATAACCTTTGACCTCTAAGTGTGACCTTGACCTTGAATGGAAGTGGCTGGAAATGGCGCTAAGCACATCGTCTCGATAAATTATGGTGAACATTTGTGCCAAGTTATTTCAAAATCCCTCAAGCGGTTCAAGAGATACACGAAATATTGTGCTGTGACCTTCGACCTCTAAGTGTGACCTTGACTTCAAAGGGATGTGGCACAAAGTTGAGCTCTGCACGTCGTCTTGATATGGTGAACATTTGTGCCAAATTATTTCAAAATCCCTCAAGCGGTTCAAGAGATATGGAGCGGACACGAGATATAGTGCATATGACCATCGACCTCTAAGTTTGACCTAAACGGACGTGGCTGGAAGTTGCGCTCTGCATGTCGTCTTGATATGTTGAACATTTGTGCCAATTTATTTAAAAATCCCTCAAGCGGTTCAAGAAATATGGAGAGGACACGAAATACAGTGCATATGATCTTCGACCTCCAAGTGTGACATTCACTTTGAACGGACATGGCTGGAAGTTGCGCTCTGCATGTCCTCTCGATATGGTCAACATTTGTGCCAAATTATTTCAAAATCCCTCAAGCAGTTCAAGAGATATGGAGGGGACACGAAATATAGTGCATATGACCTTCACCCTCTAAGTTTGACCTGAACAGACGTGGCTGGAAGTGTCGCTCTGCATGTCGTCTCGATATGGTGAACATTTGTGGAAAGTTATTTCAAAATCCCTCAAGCGGTTCAAGAGATATGGAGAGGACACGAAATATAGTGCATATGACCTTCGACCTATAAGTGTGACTTTGACCTTGAACGGACATGGCTGGAAGTTGCACTCTGCATGTCGTCTCGATATGGTGAACATTTGTGCCAAATTATTTCAAAATCCCTAAAGCAGTTCAAGAGATATGGAGCGGACACAAAATATAACGCATATGACCTTCGCCCTCTAAGTTTGACCTTGAACGGAAGTGGCTGGAAGTTGTTTCAAAATCCCTCAAGCGGATAAACTTGTGACGGACAGAGATACAGACAGACGAACAGACAGACAGACATCCAAGCTAAAAACAATATGTCTCCCTAGTATGGGGAGACATAATCAGTTTATTGTTCATGTCTTTTGCCTAGATTAATTTTGTTGGGTAAAATTATTTCTTTTGGTTTTTATTCCTTCAAACAACTATACCTATGATACATATTCGTTGCCCCATAATCATATTAAAAACATAAAACAAGAGGCCCAAGGGAGCCTGTGGACGCTCTGCTTGCTAAAGATTATGTATAAGGGGCCATAACCCTTCCAAAAATCATTCAACCGGAACATGGCGATGACATACGCAACTAGGCTTTGTACTGATCATCCCTGCCAAGTTTCGTTGAAATCCAGCCAGAGGTTCAGGAGAACTAGTCCGTACATAAACCTTTAATGGGTCATAACTATGCCAAAATTCATTCAACTGGAACACGACAATGAAATATGCAACTAGGCTTGGTACTAATCATCCGTGAAAAGATTAGTTGAACTCCGCTGTTACTGGTCCCATCTGGCTGGTTTTAGAACTTGTCCAAGCTTTCATTGATAGTAATTGCAATCTGGTAAAGTTTGGTAAATGAAGGCCCTATCGTCTTAACGATGCAAATATAGCATTTTTTAACTAAATCAAGGGCCACAACTCCGCTGCTACTGGTCCGATCTGACTGATTTTTGAACTTGTCCAAGCTTTTATTAATTTTAACAATCTGATCAAGTTTGGTAAAGATCGGATGAAAAATGAGACGACGGACAGACAACGGACGACGGACAACACACCATCCCATAAGCTAGTGCTAAAAATTGTGTTTTATATTTGTCTTGCAACATTTTCAACACATGTAAGATTATATATAACGGTCGATTTGTTTTTGTGAACCACCCACTTTTCCTGGGTAGAACCAGTACTGTACACCTCCCGCCATCCGTAAGAATCGACACTTCCTCACAAGCCGAGCTCCCAGTGGGATTCAAACCCGCATGGGTGAGAGGCGATAAGGTTTATAACATTTAAATGTTCTGCCAGACACATCAAGTCTGTCCTGGCCTAATACATTGATCAGATTCTCTCTGGTAAGGAGTTCCAGTTATTTCCTACTTGGGGACATTTTTTTATCAAAATGAATAAAACGGAGGGGACTATGGTGGTCCGGTTGGATAGCACGGTGCAGACAGAATCCAGAGATCACAGACTGGAGCCTCACCTGCGTGCTAGGCCACTGGGTTTCTTCAGTCGGAAAGTCCTGAAGGCAAGACACTTCCCTGAGCCTTGTCTGTCACATGGGGACGTCAACCCTTGTATCCAAGTCTATCCTCCGAGCATGTTAAACCATTCAAACGTTAGAGTACAGTGCTCCAGATAAGACGCGTATCTGCCTAATTATGCATATTTTTTTTCCACCAAAAATGCATTAAAAGTAAAATAATGCGTACAATAACACATTAACAAATTGCCGATATATGGAGAACTTCAATAGCTTGGAAAAATTGAATGCGCACAGTCATACTCAATAGATGCTTATTGAAATTTGAGGTACAATCAAGTGCCTCCAGCAATTGAAACAAAAGGTCATTTTTGTCGGCCGTTTTATACAAATTAATGCCATTGAAGAAGACAGGCAGCAATATTTAATTAATATACATATATATAATTGTATACTGCAACCTTGAGTTAAAAGTATGCAACAGTTTTTTATGGCAATGACTAAGAGTAACAATTTACATTTTATGCTTTTTTCAAGAAGACGCATTTGTAAATGTAAATACAAAATGTTTTGGGTTTTTTCATGCGTACATTACGCCTTGTGCTAAAAGTTTATCTGGAACACTGGAGTAGTGCACCCAAAAGTTTATCTGGAACACTGTAGTAGTGCAGTGTCTGGGCAGGCTCAAAATAACCCATAATGTGTTGATGAGCTTAACTTCAATTTCACAACTTTAAAATGGAGGTATTACATTGTAATGAGAATGACTAGGCATGTTTTGTATGGATTACATCTTTAATTGGAAGGAGGAAGTATTGAGAAATAAACATTGTTTGTTGGGATTGTAACTTTCTATTGCAGACTAAATGTCTCCAATTTATGTTCAATCAAGATCATTGAACTGAATTTTGTGTTTGATTCAATAATATGTTTGAAATAATTTTATTTATTTATTACAGTAATTTACTCACCTAAATAATGGAGGATCTTATAAGTTGGTTGGTAAACTAAACCTGATTATAAACATGGATTCGAGCCTTAGGTATACTATTTCACGCCTGGTAAACATTCGCTCAACAACCAAAAGGAGAACCATGAAAATTGAGCGAAAGCCACTACCGAGATCTGAGGAGCGAAAGTTGAGACAAGTTGAAAGTGTGATCCATGGAGAAACTATCGACAGAAGAAAAGTTCTAACTATATAGCCGCTATAATTTACGCTTTTAAAAGGCAAAATTGTATTCTACATGAAATATAAATATGCCTACACAGAAACACATTCCCCGATTTTTGAAAAAATCTCTTTGTTCTCGTTAAAAGATATAAAAGTAGATGATACTCACGTTTGTTGATGAAAAACGCGCTTTCGCTCCTTCTCGGAAGTGACTTTCGCTAAATTTTCATTGTTCTCCTTTTGGTTATGGAGCAAATGTTTATCAGGGGTGTATTTTACCAATCTAAATACGTTCCAGAGTTATGCAAAGTGCAGCTTTTTTACTCAGAAACAAATGAAAGAAGCACTTGTTTTGGAACCCGGAAATTTTGATCATTTAACATTTGACCTCCAAGTGTGACCACGACCTTTGAGGTACGGACGTGATTCTTGCACACGACACACCTTCTCATTGTGGTTAACATTTGTGTGAAGTTTCATGGAAATCCCTTAAGTTCTTTCAAAGTTATGACTGAGACATGGCAGCTAGTTTCGGACAGAATTGTTTCGGACTAAAGAACAAAAGAATGAAAGAACAGATACTTATAATATGCCTTGCATCGGGAGCATAAAAACTGTACAACATTCACAGACTGAGGTCTTGAAAACGTCACATGTTTGCAATTAACCAAATTATGAAAAATGTTCAAAAGACATTCCCAGTAAAATAACAATTTCTGCCGCAGTCTATCCGTAACAGATCTATTTATATCCATCGAAAAATCAATTTTTATCATTTTGGTAAACTTGAGTTTACGACAACACATTAGGACAAGTCTTACCTGAGGCACAATGGGTGACAAATTCTCTTTAAATGTCAACCTAATTTGCAATGAAGCGTAATTTGTATGTAAAGAATCTCCCAGGCATAACAATTGCATCGTTAACTGAAAGATGGGGATCATTGGCTGCAATTAGGCTGTGACAATTTAAATACTAAATGTGCATTAATTGGCTATGATTGATATGTTTATATAAATTTAATGTGCAATAATTATTATGTACATTACACATTTTTTCTGACCTAGAATAGTTGAATTATCCATCTTATTCGTGTGTTTACAATATTTTAGACATATTTTAGCCAGATTTAAAGAACGATTAATTTTGTTTGTTTGTCTGAATGGTGATTTACATCATTTTAGCACATTTTAGGCTACATATGACTGTCAATTTATTTGTAGTGGAGGCAGACTGCCCCATGTTGCTGGGTAGAACCAGTACTGTATTACCTCCCACCATCCGTAAGAATCAGTTAAAGAAATACTAAATGCTCTAAACAATGGGTAAAAATCATACACATTTATTTTTTGCATGGCCTAAATATCAAAAAACAAGAGGCCCAAGAGGGCCTGTGGACGCTCTCTGGCTAAACATAAAGTTTATGTATAATAATATTATTCAACCGGAACATGGCGATGACATACGCAACTAGGCTTGGTACTGATCATCCCTGCCAAGTTTTGTTGAAATCCAGCCAGACGTTCAGGAGAACTAGTCTGTACGAAGTTAGTGTATTAAAACCTTTAAGGAGTCATAACTCTGCCAAAATTCATTCAACCAGAACACGGCAATGATAGGTGCAACTAGGCTTGGTACAAATCATCCCCACCAAGATTCGCTGAAATCCGGCCAGGAGTTCAGAAGAACTAGTCAAGACAAAGTTTGTGTATTAAAACCTTTAAATGACCTTGCTCTGCCAAAAATTGATACTGATCATCCTTGTCAAGTTCAGCTGAAATCCAGTCAGGGGTTCAGGAAAATGTTTGTGCATCAAAAACCTTTAAAGGGCCATAACTCTGTCAAAAATCTGTAAACTGGAATGCGACGATGATATGCACAACTAGGCTAGGTGCTGATCATCCCTGTAAAGTTTCGTTGAAATCTGGAGAGGGGTTCAGGAGAACTTGTCAAGACAAAGTTTGTGTATTAAAACCTTTAAAGGGCCAAAACTCTGCCAAAAATCATTCAACCGGAACAAGGCGATGATTTCCACAACTAGACCTGGAACTGATCATCCCTACAAAGTTTCGTTTAAATCTGGCCAGGGGTTCAGGAGAACTAGTCTGGACAAAGTATGTGTAATAAAACCTTTAAAGGGACATAACTCTGCCAAATTCATTGAACCGAAACACGGTGACGATATGTACAACTAGGCTTGGTACTGATCATCCCTGAAAAGTTTCACTGAAATCCGTCCAAATGAAGGCCCTTTCGTCTTACTGAAGCCAAAATATAGCTTTTTTACCCCAGAAAATCAAGGGCCATAACTCCTGTGTAAATGGTCCAATCTGGCTGTTTTTCAAATTTGTCGGAGCTTTCATTGATATTAACAATCTGATAAAGTTTGGTAAATATCTGATGAAAAATGAAGGCCCTATTGTCTTGAGGCAAAATATATAATTTTTAACTAAATCCAGGGCCATAACTCCGCTGTTACTGGTCCGATCTGGCTGATTTTCGATCTTGTCTGCGCTTTTATTGATATTAACAATCTGGTACATTTTGGTAAAGATTGGATAAAAAATGAAGGCCCTATCATCTTAACGAGACAAAATATAGCGCTTTTAACTAAATCAAGGGCCATGACTCCGCGGTTACTGGTCCAATCTGACCAGTTTTCCAATCCAAGCTTTCATTGCTATTACCAATCTGGTAAAGTTTGGTAAAGATCATATGAAAAATGAAGGCCCTATCGTCTTAACGAGGTAAAATATAGCGTTTTTAACTAAATCAAGGGTCATAACTCCGCTGTTACTGGTCCGATCTGGCCGGTTTTCAACCTTGTCCGAGCTTTTATTGATATTAACAATTTGGTAAAGTTTGGTAGAGATCAGATGAAAAATGAAGGCCCTATCATCTTAACGAGGTAAAAGTTAACGGACGGACGGACGACGGAAGACGGACAACTCGCCATCCCATAAGCTCTGCTGGCCCTATGCCAGTAGAGCTAAAAATAACAATAAAAAATAATCAACAATCATTTAATTTTTGTGGACCATTAAAAAAATAAAATCCTACAGCATTTCTATTTATATCTTTTATTCCCCTCAACAATCCCATACCATATCAATCCAACATACAGTCTTAACATTTCCATTAAATTCATATCAAACACGCTATTTCACTGTGCTTTAAACCAGAAAGTACAACTCTTTAATAATCAATACAAATGGCATTCAGGCATCATAGAAATGCATTCTCTTTTTTGCCGCAGATTCCATTTGTGCACTAAGGAGATAATTCCTTCCTTTTGGAATTATGTGTAATCAGACTGAAAGCATTCAGACAAATCGGACCAAATTAGATATTCTCCAACGTTGATCAATCTCGATCGCGGAGCTGTGCCAGACGGTAAACAGTATTTTAATCTTATCTGTAAAGATAATACAATCTTGGCTAATATGGATAGATAACTTTCCCATAATTATATGATAGTTAATGCAGTTCAGTAAAAACCGATGGCCGACCATTAATATTAATAACGTGCCTCAACTCTGGGAAGCGTTTCCGAGATTACGAGAGATTACCATGTTCTTCGTCTTAAGGACTATTGTTGATACAAACAAGATTTTTTTAATAAGAAATTAAGACATTTTTATTATCCAAATTTAGATATGTTTCATTGAAGAGTATCAAGAGAAATACCATGTTTTTGTTGTAGAATAAAAATGATGTCTTTAAAGTTCTCTGGCCATGTTTTGTTTCATGAACAATATGTTTATGTTTATTTATATCGAAATCAATAGGCAACACTAGCTTTTTACAATTCACACATTGCAATATCTGTAAAAAGCGAGAAAAAGATTTTATTTGATGACGCAGAAAACTTTGAACAGGTAAATTAATCCACAGGTAAATGTATTTATCAATTATCTGGCAATAGTTGTGCAGCTGCACAATTCAGATTTACCTCATTTCCCCATGCAAGTCACGCAATGAAAGTAGTGTCTACGTCATGCAAATAATATTTATTTTTACATACAACTTATTAGCAATTTTAAATATATGTTTCTCTCCGGGACTATCAAGAAATGTTCATATGATGTTTAAGAGTTACATTTGTTAATTGATAATACTAGAAAAAGAGTGGCCATTCACCTTTAAGCACTGCTCGAAATACATGCAGTTTAGTTGTGAAATTATATGCCAGATACATGTTTCATCTCAGACAGGGTGTGGCAGACCTACAATCTGAAAAGATGCAAAATGTCGCAAAATATCTCCCAAATCCTGGATACGTTCTGTCAAAATTATATAGCTCTCCTTAAATTTTGCAAAGGTATCCACGTTTTCCTCAGTACTACCTCAGTGGATAAGGTCTTGGCATTAGAGCTGCAGACCTCTGACCTGGATGGGTATGCTCCCTGGCAGAAGTATAGTGACAGGAAACTTCATCCTTCATCTCGATCATCTACCTCTGAGGCACAGATACCGGTTTAAAAAAAAAAAAAAAGTCTTATATTCTATTACATACTTTTTTTTTTTTTTAAACCGGTATCTGTGCTCTGAGGTTGCTGTCCCAGTATAACCTACCGGTAATTCGATGTGTTTCATTTCAGTTGTTTTTAGCCACATCAACAGAGGCTATAAAACAGCAATTACTCACTTTGTATGTTTAAACTTGAGAACCTACCAATTATATAATCATCACGCACCTGAAGTCCAATTGTTTAGAAATGTTGACGGTCAGAAAAACATCTTTTATTTGGCCTTTTTATGTCACAGTGTGTATAGGCCTGGGACGCATTTTTTCACACCCAAATAAAAAACAGAAAAAGAATTCCAGATTACAGTAAGTGTTAAAAGATGTGAAACATTCATCTCCCCTAACCCATAATGCCATTGTACTGCTGATGAATCTCAGTGTAATAAAGTCAGCAGATTTATACAGCATAATGACAGTACCCATGGCTAATAATTACACCTTTTCACGACACAGTATCGCCTTTTTTCGGCAAAAATATGCCTGGAGACGAAGCGCAACACTGCCTGGGATAATTCACCGGTAGAAATAACCGGTAATTTCATCCTTTGTCCATCTGTCAGCGCGGCCATTGTCTCTGCTTAACATGCTATGGCGAGGGTGGTCCAAATTGTCACTTGGAAAAAAACATGAAATCAAATACTATTGTATGCGCTTAAAATTTGATCGCAAATTTGTAAACTACGATTAAAACGATATCTTGTCAGAGATTAAATGTTATTCAATCTATGTCATCCATCTAATTCTGGTCAATTATTTTTTTAAACCAACATTCAAACAATGTAGAGTGCCTATCTACTTTACAATATCCTAAAATTGATCATTAATTTAAAAAATAACTGAATGGTTATCAGCTATTGTTGATCATTGAATCATTAATAGTTCACAACTGACTGTTAACTGACAAGATATTGGAGTAGTTTTTACTAATTGTATAATTCAAGAGTATAAACACAATCTAAATTGAATATTTGCTTGAAAGTATAAACACATTTTAATATTGACATGTGGGCTCAGCAGGTCGCACCCTAGATGGAGGTCTAGCTGCAATCTGTTATTGCAGATGTGTGTAGCATTAGGGTTTATAGTCCACTGACCCAATTAGGGCATAATAAGAATTAATTAAATTCTTAACGACTCATCAACACATTGTTTGGGTTATTACAAGCCGCTCTGTAGACAGAGGGAAAGGATACACAGGAATCCTGTAACTCTGCCCTACTCTTGCAATCGAATAGATTCCTAAGGTACTTTAAAAAATACATTGGACTGGACGGTTTAAAACCCAATCCGACATACAAGGCAAAGGGAAAGTGTCTTGTCCAAGAACACACCAATGAAACCCAGTGGCGTCAGTGAGGCTTGAACCTGGGTCCTCCAGGTAAGTCCTACGTCCCAGGGGTCCTCCAGGTAAGTCCTATGTCTGGGGTCCTCCAGGTAAGTCCTACGTCCCAGGGGTCCTCCAGGTAAGTCCTACGTCCCAGGAGTCCTCCACTACGTCCCAGGGGTCCTCCAGGTAAGTCCTACTTCTAGAGTCTTCCAAGTTAAGTCCTACGTCTGGGGTCCTCCAGGTAAGTCCTACGTCTGGGGTCCCCAGGTAAGTCATACGTCCCAGGGGTCCTCCAGGTAAGTCCTATGTCTGGAGTCCTCCAGGTAAGTCCTACGTCCCAGGGGTCCTCCAGGTAAGTCCTACGTCTGGGGTCCCCCAGGTAAGTCATACGTCCCAGGGGTCCTCCAGGTAAGTCCTATGTCTGGAGTCCTCCAGGTAAGTCCTACGTCTGGGGTCCCCCAGGTAAGTCATACGTCCCAGGGGTCCTCCAGCTAAGTCCTACGTCTGGGGTCCCCCAGGTAAGTCATACGTCTGGGGTCCTCCAAGTAAGTCCTACGTCTGGGGTCCTCCAGGTAAGTCCTACGTCCCAGGGGTCCTCCAGGTAAGTCCTACGTCTGGGGTCCCCCAGGTAAGTCATACGTCCCAGGGGTCCTCCAGGTAAGTCCTATGTCTGGAGTCCTCCAGGTAAGTCCTACATCCCAGGGGTCCTCCAGGTAAGTCCTACGTCTGGGGTCCTCCAGGTAAGTCTTACGTCTGGGGTCCTCCAGGTAAGTCCTACATGCTATCCACTGGGCCAGGCCAGCCGCTAGACACAAGCTTTTCAAGATGCATCCACACCCACTTCCCCCACCATCAATGTGATACTCTTGCAAGCGAGAATGTTTTTCACCAACCTCCAGGTAAGTCCTACGTCTGGAGTCCTCCAGGTAAGTCCTACGTCCCAGGGGTCCTCCAGGTAAGTCCTATGTCTGGAGTCCTCCAGGTAAGTCCTACGTCCCAGGGGTCCTCCAGGTAAGTCCTATGTCTGGAGTCCTCCAGGTAAGTCCTACGTCCCAGGGGTCCTCCAGGTAAGTCCTATGTCTGGAGTCCTCCAGGTAAGTCCTACGTCCCAGGGGTCCTCCAGGTAAGTCCTATGTCTGGAGTCCTCCAGATAAGTCCTACATCCCAGGGGTCCTCCAGGTAAGTCCTACGTCTGGGGTCCTCCAGGGAAGTCCTACGTCTGGGGTCCTCCAGGTAAGTCCTACGTCTGGGGTCCTCCAGGGAAGTCCTACGTCTGGGGTCCTCCAGGTAAGTCCTACGTCTGGGGTCCTCCAGGCAAGTCCTACATGCTATCCACTGGGCCACGCCAGCCGCTAGACACAAGCTTTTCAAGATGCATCCACACCCACTCCCCCACCATCAATGTGATACTCTTGCAAGCGAGAATGTTTTTCACCAACCTCCAGGTAAGTCCTACGTCTGGAGTCCTCCAGGTAAGTACTACGTCCCAGGGGTCCTCCAGGTAAGTCCTATGTCTGGAGTCCTCCAGGTAAGTCCTACGTCCCAGGGGTCCTCCAGGTAAGTCCTATGTCTGGAGTCCTCCAGGTAAGTCCTACTTCCCAGGGGTCCTCCAGGTAAGTCCTATGTCTGGAGTCCTCCAGGTAAGTCCTACGTCCCAGGGGTACTCCAGGTAAGTCCTACATCCCAGGGGTCCTCCAGGTAAGTCCTACATCTGGGGTCCTCCAGGTAAGTCCTACGTCTGGGGTCCTCCAGCTAAGTCCTACGTCTGGGGTCCTCCAGGTAAGTCCTACGTCCCAGGGGTCCTCCAGGTAAGTCCTACATCCCAGGGGTCCTCCAGGTAAGTCCTACGTCCCAGGGGTCCTCCAGGTAAGTCCTATGTCTGGGATCCTCCAGGTAAGTCCTACGTCTGGGGTCCTCCAGGTAAGTCCTACGTCTGGGGTCCTCCAGGTAAGTCCTACGTCTGGGGTCCTCCAGCTAAGTCCTACGTCTGGGGTCCTCAAGGTAAGTCCTACATCTGGGGTCCTCCAGGTAAGTCCTACGTCTGGGGTCCTCCAGGTAAGTCCTATGTCTGGGGTCCTCCAGGTAAGTCCTACATCTGGGGTCCTCCAGGTAAGTCCTATGTCTGGGGTCCTCCAGCTAAGTCCTACGTCTAGGGTCCTCCAGGTAAGTCCTTCGTCCCAGGGGTCCTCCAGGTAAGTCCTACGTCCCAGGGGTCCTCCAGGTAAGTCCTATGTCTGGGGTCCTTCAGGTAAGTCCTACGTTTGGGTCCTCCAGGTAAGTCCTACGTCCCAGGGGTCCTCCAGGTAAGTCCTACGTCTGGGGTCCTCCAGGTAAGTCCTACGTCTGGGGTCCTCCAGGTAATTCCTACGTCTGGGGGCCTCCAGGTAAGTCCTACGTCTGGGGTCCTCCAGGTAAGTCCTACGTCTGGGGTCCTCCAGGTAATTCCTACGTCTGGGGGCCTCCAGGTAAGTCCTACGTCTGGGGTCCTCCAGGTAAGTCCTACGTCTGGGGTCCTCCACGTAAGTCCTACGTCTGGGGTCCTCCAGGTAAGTCCTACGTCTGGGGTCCTCCAGGTAAGTCCTACATCTGGGGTCCCCCAGGTAAGTCCTACATCTGGGGTCCTCCAGGGAAATCCTACGTCTGGGGTCCTCCAGGTAAGTCCTACGTCTGGGGTCCTCCAGGGAAGTCCTACGTCTGGGGTCCTCCAGGTAAGTCCTACGTCTGGGGTCCTCCAGGTAAGTCCTACATGCTATCCACTGGGCCAGGCCAGCCGCTAGACACAAGCTTTTCAAGATGCATCCACACCCACTCCCCCACCATCAATGTGATACTCTTGCAAGCGAGAATGTTTTTCACCAACCAGCCCCTTATTTGGGCCAAACAGAAGGGAAAATACCTAGATTTTGTACCAGAAAAATGTGCGGGTAAGACTTTACTGTGTATTTTTACCTGAAGACAAAAAAGGAAAATTGGCACATTACACAGGAAAAAATATACCATGCAATTCAGTATTCAGATGGTCCTCCAACTTGAGTTTTATTAAGTTCCAACAAAACATCCTGTGACACATTATATGATTACAAACAAATCAACTGGGACTATAAAACCCACCTTCATCAAAAGTATTCAAGCCCTGACTGTAACACCTTCATGACAATGTTATATCACATATTACAGACATCCGGTGACAAATGGCCCCAGCCGGTACTGAATGGTGGTCATACAGCGTTATATATATATTGATCCTCCTCGCCCATCCTTGAATCTCGACCACTCCTTCCAGTCCAGATAAATGACATTATAATGTTATGTATCGTTATTCAAAACATATTTTAAACTACAAAATCAACACACACAAAAAGATTACAGAAGGAAAACTAGAAATTTGTGGACACGAATGCCCCAGCTGCAAGTTATCAGCTGAAATCATTAAAGGCCATAATAAACTCTGCTGAAAGTCAATGGACCGGAACAGCAGGGTTCAAATTTAACACTTATTTACTTGCTAATGCAAGTAGATTTTTGCAGATTTGCAAGTAGAAAATATTTGAACTTGCTAAATTTTTCAAGTAATAAAAGAAACCCACTAGGTCTCAGTCGACATTTATTCACAGAACATATTTATCTGAAAACAGCAGGGTTCAACTTTAACTCTTATTTACTTGCTAAATGCAAGTAGATTTTTGCAGATTTGCAAGTAGAAAATATTTGAACTTGCTAAATTGTTCAAGTAATAAAAGAAACCCACTAGGTCTCAGTCGACATTTATTCACAGAACATATTTATCTGAAGAGCAGGGTTCAAATTTAACTCTTTATTTACTTGCTAAAATGAATGCAAGTAGATTTTTGCAGATTTGCAAGTAGAAAATATTAGAACTTGCTAAATTGTTCAAGTAATAAAAGAAAACCACTAGGTCTCTGTCGACATTTATTCACTGAACATTTTATCGAACTCAGTTAATTAGGTGGATATTAGAAGTAAGTACAATTATGCATTGTTACACTCCTTCATTTAGCTGAGTGTGAAAGTTTCATTATTTACATGTATAGCAATCCTTCTAAAATGAATGGAGGTTTTAAATTATTAGTGCAAGTACCGTGATTAAAATCATCAAGTAGAAAACCTTCGCACTTGCCTTTTTTAGCAAGTGGCTAAAATATTAAATTTGATCCCTGAAGAGCTTGGCAATATGCGCAACTAAGACTTCATACTGATACTGCCTACCAAGAAAGGCAAATCTGTGTTAAGAAATTCATGAGGAATAGTCTGGACAAGAAAGTATGAGGTACGCATGAAAACGTGATGTATCTACATGTATGTATGGACAAATCGACAAGGGCACCACTATTTGCCACCTAAACTCCATATATGGTTAAAGTTCATAGGCCTTGTTTAAAACAGGATCAGGCAAATCATTAACTGCAAACAAGCTTGAGACAGATCTTTAATTTAATTTTAATTCTTGTTAGATTTGGGAAAAAAACATATGTTTTTCCGTTGGAATAAGGAGCAAGTAGGTTGATAAATCCCTGTCGAAAGTTACCAAGTGTGAAAAATAACACAAATGTTAAGCTATTCTTGGTAAAAAACATTTTCTTCAAATCTCTTGTTTAATGTTACTGTGCAGTAGCATTATCAAAATAAAAATCACATAAAAGTCACATTCTAGTTTTTTTATAACATGTCAAAAACAGCAATTTATAAGATCAATTTTCTTTTCTTTTTTAAAATGCCTAAAAATAATATTATCCCTGCATAAAAAGTATTAAATCTTCACGTTTATAATGTTAACAGCCGTCATGACATATCTTGATGGGCGTCATACAAGGGTATTTAACCCGAATTAGTGAAAGTCTTTACGCCTTAATAAAGACAAGATGATTACAGGAATGCCTCATAGGGAACAATGTGTGAACAAAGTCATCTTCAATCTTCGATAGGCGTACAATTCGATAGGCGTACAATTCGATAGGCGTACAATTCGATAGGCGTACAATTCGATAGGCGTACAAATTGAAACTTGCGATTTTGCACTTTGATTGATTTCTTGATTAGACATATTGAATGACAGTATCACTGGTGAAATGTTAATATTGACTGACAATTTAACTGATAATAGAGGTAATTTTTAATTACAAATTCATTGATAATATGGTCATTATAATTTGTACTGTGCTCTATCAATTTCTTGTAAATTTACAATATATTAGCAATATTGACAAATTCATGTACCAGCCATGATATGAAAATTGTTGATTTATACAGAACAGGGTTCGACACTGAAGCAGGTCTGCTGTCCAACTGATTTTCATAAATATTGGTGGCCCGTTGGGCCTGCTATTTTAAATAACGGATATTAAAAATATACATGATATATATTCATCTCATGTAGTAGGATTATACATAATTATAGAACCGTCAATTGTTCGCATGATTGACTTTGTGTAACGGGTTAAAAATATGTAAAATTCTCAAAAACATCCCTCTGCCACCAAAATAACAAAAGACAAAGTTGAAAAATAATGTAAACATTGAATAGAACAACATTGTATATGTGTTTTTTTAATAGTAATTGTTTCGGTAAGTAAAGCTGTATATGGGAAGGACCACCTATCTGTTAGAAGGACCACCAGTATACAAAGACAGGAAATCCTGCAGGCTTCCTACTTATAAAAGTTTGTGTCGAACCCTGCAGAAGGAATTACAGGAGAAATGAAGTTGAATGAATAAGCTATTAAGATAAATATACCCTACAAGTTTTTGGTATACCAACAACATTTGACTAAAACTGTCGCAATAGGCTTCTATGTATACCGCAACGACATCCCCAACCCCCAAAGTGAATTTTAGTCACTTTAAGTACTGATTGAATATGTCATAAACGTGATATATATACAGGAGAAAATAAACTGAAGAGTTGGCCAAACATTAAACAACATAGACCTGCACATGAGTATCATTTGAATCTGAGAAGACCAAGTCAAACTAAAAAGGCCTTTGCCTGCATGTCAAGCCCTGGTGAAGTAGTAATCCTGCAAGAAAGAAGCAAGATACGCAAGTCATAGCTGAGAGCGGACGTAACCTATATTTCATACAAAGTAGTTCACAATGACCCAAAATTTGCACATGATGTAATATATATATAAGGAACATTCTGGTGGAGTTTGGTGAAAATCTTGCAAGAAAGAAGCAAGACACGCATGTCGTTGTGGAGTTAGGTGACAGCAAGCCAAAATGTTGCACATAATGTTAGATGCATATATAAGAAGTATTCTGGTGGAGTTTGGTGAAAATCCTGCAATGAAGAAGATATAAATAAATGAAAGCCGAGCGCACAGACACTGACTGACGGACGCATGGACAGATGGTCGGACAGTCCGAACATTATATCTTCAAGACAGGGGGCATAAAAACATGAATTACGGTCCATTTTCAGATGCACTTATTGGAACATTTTGAAGATGTGTACAAAGTTTCATTGTTGTGGACTTTGAAAATCATTAGCCACAATCTCTTGTTAAAGGCAAGGTTAAGTTCCACATTAAACCTTTATTCAAAGGGAAATAATTTAACAAGAAATGTGGAAATTCCACGAAAACAAGATTTTCCATTTGAAATGCTATTACACTACCGGTAAGATGAAAATGAAGTAACAAAAGATTTTTCTACAAAAAATGACAATGAAGTAACAAAAGGTTTTTCTACAAAAATTACATAAATGAAGTAGTTGAAGTTCTTGTATTAAAGTAATATAAACAGTGTACAATATCTAGAATAAATAGAATGACATGAGCATGACCTTAATCCCAGTGACCCCAATTGCAATCCCAAGCTTCCTTTCCATATAAAATACATACACAGCAAGTTTCGTTCCAATATCTCATTCCCAACAAGTTATTGAGCGGAAAAAGGTTTTCCATTTTCAGTAACTATGACCTTGACCCCAGTGACCCCAATGCAATCCAAAACTTCCCTTTGACCTTTGATATTTTGCTACCTATACATAGAAAGTTTCATTTTAATATCTCATTTCTTACTTAAGTAATTGAGTGGAAACTGTTTTTCTATTTTTAGTAACAATGACCTTGAACTTAACCCCAGTGACCCCAAATGCAATCCCAAGCTTTCTTTCCATATAAGCTACCTACCCTGCAAGTTTCATCGCTACATCTCATTTCTAACAAAGGTTACTAAGCGGAAACTGTTTTTTCTATTTTTAGTAACAGTGACCTTGACCTTGAACCCAGTGATCCCAAATGCAATCCTAAGCTTCCTTTCTGTATAAGCTACCTACACTTTTCATTGCAATACCTCATTCCTAACAAAAGTTATTGAGCGGAAACTAAGAGTTCGACGTCGCCCACCCGCCAGCCCACCAAAACGACATACCCCAATATAATAACCAGAGTTTTCCACGGGAAACCTGGTTAAAAACTGTCCCATTAACCCCTGGCTAATAAAATGTCAAGATTTTATCATAGCGATCTGACGAAATACATAGGTGTGATGCCAAACATAGCTGAAATTAACAAGAGTTTGTACCAGTAACCATATTAATGCTTACAATTCATTTGTTCTAGAGGCTTTGCAATGCTAATAAACTTTCCCAATTGAAAGGTATGAATATATGTATATAACGTCACTTTTAACAATGTTTGGATCATACTACGCCTTGCACAGCAAGTTAGAGAAACTCCACTTTTCAGCGAATCAAAAGTTTGTCTGTGTTGTACTGTCTTGACCTTTCTCGCCCCGTTGAAAACGACAAGCATTTACCTGGACATGATCAAAATTTAAAGCGCATCAAGACCCTGATTTTACATCAAAAGTGGCATTTTTGAGAGCATGTTTGATTAGTTCTGATTGGCCGGAGATGTGCCAGTGTGTAACTGTTGGGCAATGAAAATTAAACATCACCAGATTGACCTATCGAAATGCGTGACAAACATTTGTTCTGCCCTCATTGTTTCTGCTTGGCGCCGTGTAATTGCTTTAGATTTGTATAGCTTCATTTCGTGTCGCGTAGTGAGAAATGAGAACATCGCCAAACTTTTTCGAAAGAATTGGCTAGCGGTGCCAAATAGTTTTTACTGTGGTTTGGTGTATACCAAGAGTTTTTGTAACATTAATTAAGGACTATCGGTCAGCCATCTCTGAAAAGAACATCCAAAATGGATGGGGTATGGTTAATTGAAATTTTCATCCAAATGCATATTATAGGCATGAACAATGTCAATGATATAATAGATGACAGTAATTCAACACTATTGATGTGAACATAATATCAGAAACAATATTTATTTGGCAGAAATAGTGCCCTTTATATTCGAAAAGTTTGGTACAATTTTACTCAAAGATGTTTTGTTTTTTATGTTAAATAAATTGGTCCATAGAAATGTCAATTTATCTATAAATGGCACACGAGACATCATTTCAAAATAAAGAAAGCCATGTTATCACATCATCCAAAATTCGCAGTACACCATTGTTAAAAATGAAAATTTTCTTTATACGCCATGTGCCTTCAACACACGCACATGATACACATGAAAAGCATGCAGGTGAATTGTAAATTGAAACATGCTGTATGGTGAAACATTCGGACAAACAGGTAATTTGATCGTATTCATATGTTATTATTTAGTTTGTGCTGTTTTTATTCGAATATAATAATTACTCTTGTTGTGTCATGTTTCTATTCACAACAGTTACTCATCCAAAAATATAGTTGCCATTTATATAATAGTTTGACAATTAAAACCCGTCAGTGCCACCATACTATAGCATTGATATTATTTTGAAAGTACATGCCATTGAAAGAATAGCTTGTGGTTTTTTTAACAATGATTGACTTTGACATTTGGATGATGTGATAACATGGCTTTCTTTATTTTGAAATGATGTCTCGTGTGCCATTTATAGATAAATGGACGGTTCTATGGACCAATTTATTTAACATAAAAAACAAAACATCTTCGAGTAAAATTGTACCAAACTTTTCGAATATAAAGGGCACTATTTCTGCCAAATAAATATTGTTTCTGATATTATGTTCACATCAATAGTGTTGAATTACTGTCATCTATTATATCATTGACATTGTTCATGCCTATAATATGCATTTTGGTGAAAATTTCAATTAACCATACCCCATCCATTTTGGATTTTCTTTTCAAAGATGGCTGACCGATAGTCCTTAAGGTACCATTAAATTGATTTTCACCACTTTTGGTCATGTTGTTCTATAATTAACTTTCGAAAATCGTCGCTGAGATACGCTTGATCATGCCTTGGCGAGGTCATGATGTACACAAACAATAAGTCGAGTTGAATGTACACTTATTATACACCGCGTTTGTTACAAGCATTTTTCCAGCCGTGTCAAAATTGATTAAGATCGAGGTCATTGACGTGCAGAATCCTCTTTGATGATGCTGCCGACTTCACTTGTCACAAAATTGAAATTCTGTTGTGCAAGGCGTCATGACAGTGTCTACTTGCAGTGAGTTCAGTGGTCAACTTTATATTGCTGCCACACTGGAGTGACCATGCCTCACATGACATGATACCCTACCCAGTCACATTATACTGACACCGGGCCGACCAGTCCTAGAACTACCCTTTATAGGCTGAACGTCAAGCAAGGGAGCTAAGTACTAGTACCATTTTTGTTAGTTAGTCTTGAGTATGACCCGGCCGGGGGATTGAACCCATGACCTCCCACATGCAAGGCGGGCGCTCTACCACTTCACCACTGCAGCGGTCTCAATTGTAAAGACCCTGCTCCCATTTTCGGAAGACGACTACTGACATTACTTAAATATATATTTTGAGTATTACTGAGTGTACTTATGGTTTCAGTATTAATGCTTTACCTGCCAAAAATGCTGCGGTTACATCAGGTAAGCTATATATTCTTCTGAGACAGTATATGGTTTGGTTTCCAATTACTTTCATGCAAAAACACCTTCTGAAATAAACAAAATAGTTACCATGGTTACTGAGTATCACTTATTGCTAATTTTTTAAATGAACTACGGTAGCACATAACTTGCACATTTTAAACTTAAACAGAAAATAAATACATATTAATTTAATTATTTTTGTAATTTGTTAAACAAACAAATATTTTATTCACATATTTTATTCACTCAGTTCATACATATACATGAAAACATATGTTAAGGCTATTTTCTTACCGAGAACCATGTTTACTACCGTACCTTTATTTTCTTTATTACCCCTAGAAAATGACTTCTAGACAGGTTCGGTCATTACACCAACCTTTAAATATGTGTCATGCTTAACTAATCAATTGTATATGACTTGAGCAAGCGCTACTGTGACCGGGATAGTAAAGACGCTGTGTCTAAAACCTTCTCGCCTCTCACCACTGCGGGTTCGAATCCCGCTGGGAGCTTGACGTATGAAGTGAAGAAGTGTTGATTCTTACGTATGGCGCAAAGTATACAGTACTGGTTCTACCCAGGAAAAATAGGGTGGTGTGCCTGAATCACAAAAGAAATTGACCGTCATATATCATGGTCTAACATGTGCTAAAAATAACGTAAAACACCATTCAAACAAATAAACAAAAATATAACTTGCACAAAGCAATATAAAAAAATAGTCATAAATAAAGGGAGACTACTGGAAAAGCAAAAATGCTATGCAGCATTGACAGAGTATTAACACTTAGGATGTACAATCGCGGGCATGCACTGTTCCCTTGTCAAAAAAAGCTACCTTATACGTACGTTTTGCGTAGCTAAAATTATTTCAAAAGCTACGTAAAACGTACGTAAAAGCTAGCGGTATTGGCACCTGCGTATTTCTTCGTATACGCAGCTTTTGCGCAGATTTTACAAAAATGATGCAAAACATAGCATTAACAAACAAGCTGAGCAAAAGCTGCGTAAAACGCAGCTTTTATGAAGGTGCCAATACCGCTAGCTTTTACGTAGCTATTACGCAGGTCTGCATAAACGAAGCTTTTACGCAGATCTCTGTAAAAGCTGCGTTACGCAGGTGCCAATACCGCTAGCTTTTACGCAGCTATTACGCAGGTCTGCATAAACGCAATTTTTACGCAGATCTCGGTAAAAGCTGCGTAAAACGCAGCTTTTACGCAGGTGCCAATACCGCTAGCTTTTACGTAGCTATTACGCAGGTCTGCGTAAACGCAGCTTTTACGCAGATCTCTGTAAAAGTTGCGTAAAACGCAGCTTTTACGCAGGTCTGCATTAACGAAGCTTTGATGCAGATCTTTGTTAAAGCTGCGTAAAAGCTTCGCAATAGCTGCGTAAAAACTGGCGGTATTGGCGTAAAACGCAGTTTTTACACAGCTATTACGAAGCTTCTGTGCAGATCTTTGTGAAAGCTGCGTAAATGACGGATTTAAACAGCTTTGTCTTTCTTTTTCAATAAAGGGTCCTCCGAGGGCTAGTGAAAATTTGAGCAGATATAAATGGAAACGTAAATGTAGTCAAAATGATGCGCCACGATAAGCACTACAGGTCAAAGATAAGCACTACAGGTCTTTGACCGCTAGAGCATGGAATACATAAGGATGTGATCAATAAGAAACAATCAGTAATAAAGGCAATAAAGTTTATATGTACTTAATCTAGGTCCCCCTGTACAGGATTCAAATTTAACAGAATAAATAACATCATTATATCTCAGCAGCAAATGTTGAACAGTACATGGAAATAACATGTTACATAATTTTAATCTTAAAAAGTGATATTGGTGAAACGGCAGAAATGAAATTTAAAGCTATTTGACACTGGAAAAGAGTTACCTAAGCATTTTTATATTGAAATATTTAAACTATAAAACAAACAACTGATATGCAAAATGCAATGTGAAAAAATAAACTATAAACGAAACATCTATTAAATTTCACTTTAACATGAAAAAGTTTGGTAGAAACACTTACAGACTGAATATAATATTGAGCACTTATTTACATTGAATATACACTGAAGGGACACACAGCAACCTTGTAGTTAATAAAACAGTTAAATTAGCACCCAAATTTACTAACCCCACATCATTTTATGTCTTTTCCCTCTTTATTCTACTATATGTTGAAAAATGTTAGGGATGCAATATAATCCACTCAGGTGTTTGCAAAATCAATTTGCTTTCAAGGATTCAAATAATGATTTGTGCATAATAAATATGAAAACTAATATTATTGTCCTTCAAAACTAAACTATAGACTTCATGTGAAACACATTTGAAAACACTGTCTGATTCTAAAATAACAGGTAAACATATCTTTGATTTGTTTGTTTTCTCAGAGACCTATATTAATAATGTTTTTTTAAATAAAGACCATAATTATTAAAAAAGATATACACTGCACCCCTGGATAACAATTAGCTCCATTTATCTACACATCTAAGCCCCGGTAAGCGGCCTCAAACCCTCTCAAAATTGTCCTCATTGTTCGTTCAACACCATCTTCTGGAACCTCAAACCGACTTAATTATTGCTGTCCTGTAGATGCAAACATGTATGAAGTTTAAAAGCTTTACGGCTCGAGGTGTCCTGAGTAAAACTTAAATTTAAAACAGACGTATGGGACAGTCGGAAAATGGTAATTAACTCTATATGACTGATCCACTAATTCCGTGTTAAGGCAAATATATACACCATTGAAAAACATAGCACTATATGTATACATCTAAACCTCTGTAGGATGACTCGAACCCTCTTAAAACTGTTCTCATTTTCATTTGACTTCATCTGTTGGCACCTAAACCGTTCCCGAAGCACATAGATCTGAAAAGATAGTATATTTATAAATAAATTAATGTCTCCAAAAAAGACAAAATAAATTTATAAATGTATAAAAAAAAATCCATTTTAAATATAATAGTTTTTAATACTTCTGAAAATTTAAAACCTATATTATATTAAAAGGGCCTCATTGCAATCTTAGTCGTGTGGGTTCAATCCCTGGCTGGATTATATCAAACACTTCATGGTACTAGTAGTCCCAAGCATATAAAGTCGTAATTCTAGGACTGGTCAGTCCGGTGTCTGTATCATGTTATTTGTCTACAGCACGGTATTCCAGTATGGCACCACTATAAAATTGAGCATAGAGCTCATTTCGAAAAAATAAAACGGTGTGATAAAACAAAGATTGTTAAATCGTTGGGTGTGTGATGGGGTGGTGGAGGTGACATGTGCACCAAATAACAGCACGTGGGGGGATGGGGTGTAAAAGCTATTTAGGAGGAGTAGCGGCGACAATATTATATTTAAAGTAAAAAATTCAAAGGGCAATAAAAAATCAGTGAACCGGAACGAAAGCACGACATCATACCGATACTTCTGTAAAGTTTTGTCAATATCCAACAAGCCATTTAGGAGTAGTGGCGACAAAAAATTTAAAGTAAAAAACTCAAAGGGACATAACTCCGTCAAAAATCAGCGAACCAGACCGAAAGCGTGACATCACACTTCCTGCAAAGTTTCGGCAAAATGCATCAAGCCGTTTAGGAGGAATAGCGGTGCCAACAAATTTAAAGTGAACAATGCAAAGTGCCATAACTCTGTCAAAAATCAGCAAACCGGAACGACAGCGCGATATGCACAACTAGACATCATACCGATGCTTCTGCAAAGTTTTGTAAATATCCAACAAGGCGTTTAGGAGTAGCGGCGACAACAAATTTAACTTTAAAAAATGCAAAGGGATATAACTCCGTCAAAAATCAGTGAATCAAACTGAAAGCAAGACATGCACAACAAGACATCATACCGATGCTTCCTTCAAAGTTTTGTCAAAATCCATCAAGCCATTTAGGAGTGTGTATGTGGGTGTGTGTGGACCATTTCAGACCATTAAACGACTTGCATGCTGTCGCACACTTCAAATGCTTGATACAGTTAACCCTATAGATATTCTTCCCATTTATATATAAATGTTTTTATATAGCTGTAAATGGAGAGTGGCTCTGGAGTGTTCATTTCATGTTGATGCAATATAACCTTTTTATGTGGTGCGCCATAAACCTCAATTTAAACTTCCAGTGTGAAACTTCTGCGAGAAAAATACCTTTGATCTGAAGGCATACCTGTCATAGGATCTAAGGTTGAGGATGTATTCTGTTGAATCTGTTGGACAGCTTCATCATCGCCTTCCGAGCGACCCAACCATTGACAACTTGCGCTCATGTCAACATCTCCTGAAAACTCCAAGCATAACAATTGCTGAAATATTATACCACTTCAATTTCTAAATAAAGAATTGAATTGTACATGTGCTGTTATACGCCACATAACAGCACATGTGGCTTTTAAAGGACTTATTAATAAATATACAGACATAAATATACTGATTGGTTGCCGATGAAAAATGTTTGACTCCTTAAAAGTATACCCATTACAACCTGTCGCAATGCAGTCACCTGACATCAAACTGACAAAAATGTTCAGTCAATCGTCATATTTTGTGTATGTAAATTTTTTTAAAACTAGAGGTTGTTTTTGAGAAAATCTGATGTCTCATACCACTGCAAAGTTTCGTCAAAATGCATCAAGCCATTTAGGAGGAGTAGCGGCGACAACAAATTTAAAAGTAAAAAAGATGGGTCATAAATCTGTCAAAAATCAGCTATCCGGAATGAAAGTGCAATACGCACAACTAGACATAATACTAATGCTTCCTGCAAAGTTTCTCCACAAGTCCCAACAAGCTATTTAGGAGGAGTAGCGGCGACAATATTATATTTAAAGTAAAAAATTCAAAGGGCCGTAACTCCATCAAAAATCAGCGAACCGGAACGAAAGCACGACATCATACTGATACTTCTGCAAAGTTTTGTCAATATCCAACAAGGCGTTTAGGAGTAGCGGCGACAACAAATTTAACTTAAAAAAATTCAAACCGAAAGCACGACGTGCACAAGACATCACACCGATGCTTCGGTCCTGAAAAGTTTTGTCAAAATCCATCAAGCCGTTTAGGAGTGGGTGTGGGTGTGTGTGGGGGATGGACAATTTAAGACCATTAAACGACTCGCATGCTGTCGCACACTTCAAATGCTTGAAACAGTTAACCCTATAGATATTATTCCCATTTATAGATGTTTTTATATAGCTGTAAATGGAGAGTGGCTCTGGAGTGTTCATTTCATGTTGATGCAATATAACCTTTTTATGTGGTGCGCCTCAATTTTAACTTCCAGTGTGAAACTTCTGCGAGAAAAACTACCTTTGATCTGAAGGAATACCTGGCATAGGATCTAAGGTTGAGGATGTATTCTGTTGAATGGTGAACACCATCATCGCCTTCCGAGCGACCTGACCATTGACAACTTGCGCTCATGTCCAACATCTCCTGAAAACTCCAAGCATAACAATTGCTGAAATATTATACCACTTCAATTTCTAAATAAAGAATTGAATTGTTGTTTTAAAAGACTCCTTAACCTGTAAACATAGATTCAACCGGCATGTGCTTAAATCCACTGCAGTCCCCTTTAACAAATTGAATATGGAGGAAGAAAATGCATTTTTATAATACTCCTTGACAGCGTCGCCCGTGTTTTTCTGAATTGATAGACCTCAATTTGCACCATGACAGGCATAATCAATAACTTGCAAGCTTCATTCAGGTAATGCAAGTACAATGTTTATCTTCAAAACAGTAAGTTGTGCACAAGTAACATATTAATACCTTCACCAATCTCGTTTGCAAAACTGTCAATGTTACAACGAAAAAACACATTCTTTTATTATTTGCAGTTTAATTTAGATGTTTTAAAAAATTCATAACTTTCACATGACATCATCAAAATAATTTGACCAATCAGTGATCAATAAATTAAAGGACCTCCTCTTTCTGGTAGGGGGTAAATTCGGTGTTTATCGTTGGTGCTCAACTAACTTTAGCCCTTTATAAAACTAGTTTGTAGTGATAATTATATTAAAAGCTTTGTTTTTTGAGTGCATTTATGTATCTTCTTTTGGTGTTGTCTGATTTTAAAACACCAGTATGGATACATTTGATTTAAATCATGGTCTAATATTTTCATTTTTCATATAGAGATTGAGGATAAAGTCCGAGTAAACCCCTTTATTTTCACCTACTGAATGATCTCGACCTACCGGAAGTTGACCAGATGTGAAAGTTATGAATACAAGCTTCTTTGCTTATAGTTTTGATTACACTTATACACTTCAAATTAATTGGTCCACATTATTATGAAGAAGCTCTACCATGAACGTATTTAAATAGGGCCTACCTCTGATTAAAAAAACCCACACAACATGCGTAATTCTTGGTACTGCCAGGACCCTGGTACGGCTCTCACACTTTCCTGGGTGAGCCATCTGTGTAATCGTTTGATGGCTTCCAAGGCTCTAAAATGGTTCTTGCAGTGTCACGAAAAAAAATGTGCTAATCACAGTACTGTTTGTAAATATTAAAGATGAAAGGTACTGTTTGTAAATATTAAAGATCAAAATTCAAACAATTCAGGAAACCGCGGGCATAATTTGCAGCGCATGCGCAGATCTGTGATTCACTTCCATAATCTCGCAATTCTTACGAACGTATCACACAAATATTTCAAAATGATCAACATATGTCAATAAATATGCTTTCTTTATAATGGTTTCTTCCTTTTTTGTTATCAGAACGTATACGTTAATAACTGAACTGATTATCGAAACAAAATGTATTTTCTCTCAAATTAAACATCTATTCAATTTCCCATCAAGCAACACTGGAGCGATGACTTCCGGAAGTAAACTCGTCAAAATCAATTTTGTCAACAAGCAAGGGAAAAACGAAAACATTTACCTGTAAAATAATAAATAATTACTATGTAATTCAATAACTTTACTATCGTTTATCTACAGTCACATATGTAAAATACACTAAAAATTGTTTCCAAACACAAGGTTTTGCTTTTTCAAGCGTTTATTGAGCAAACAGATTAAATAAAACAACCAGGAAATGCTTGTTTTCTGAAAGTCGGCCATTTGCATTCGTCTGTCATCAGATTCACGCAATTTTTTTTATTAATTTATTTTATATTAACTTTTTTTTTGTCAGAAACATCCAAATTTACTCTGATGCATTATAATTTCGCATCTGATTTGCCTGGGATAAAAAAAAAAAAAAAAAATAATAATAATTTCCCCCCAATAGTTGTTATACGAGTTTGGGAGTTAGCCAAGGCAATGTCTTAATACCATATTATTTTTCGTTTAAACATTTTTGAATATGTTTTTTTTTTAATATACCCCCTGAAGCAAATCTCATAAAACTTTATGGGTGCACTGCCTGTGATGAGAGGATGATCCCTATTGATTTTGAGGTCAGTAGGTCAAAGGTCACCGTGACCTGATAATGAAAAATATTGCCTGCTCCATAACTCCTCATCCCCTTAAGCAAATCTCATGAAACTACATAGGTGAACTGCCTGTGGTGACAGAATGACCCCTATTGATATTGAGGTCAGTAGGTCAAGGTCACTGGGAGCCAATAATGAAAACCTTGTCTGCATTATAACTCCTCTCCCCCTGAGGCAAATCTCATGAAATTTCATAGTTGAACTGCTTGTGGTGAGAGGATGACACCTATTGATTTTGAGGTCAGTAGGTCAAGGTCACCAGGAACCGATAATGAAAAACCCTGTCAGCACCTTTAAGGGGTTGATGCACTATTTTCAAACACAGTTTATTTTAAAGGGCTCTGAAAAACATTAAAAAAAGCTGAAAGAATTATCAAAATGCCATGAAAAGTAAAGGAGATATGACCTATTGAAAATGTGCAAAGAAACATAAATGGAGGCGGCCATCTTTGAACGATGACGTCATCATGCCTCTTTGCCATATATGGCATATTGATAAAATGTCTTTTAAAGCAAAGAAAATCACTGCAAATGAAAAATAATTTTACATCTGTATATTTATTTCTAATCAATTTGCAGTGGTTTTCTTTGCTTTAAAATACATTTTGTCAATATGCCATATATGTTAAAATGGCACGATGATGTCATCGTTCAAAGATGGCCACCTCCATTTATGTTCTTTGCAAATTTGCAATAGGTTACATCTCATTTATTTTTCATGACATTTTGAAAATTCTTCCAGCTTTTCCCAAGTTTCTCAAAGTCCTTTTAAATAAATCCTGTTCGGAAATAGTGCATCAACCCCTTTAACTCCTCTCCCCTTGAGGCAAATCTCATGAAACTTTATAGGTGCACTGCCTGTGATGAGAGGATGACCCCTACTGGCATCTGCCCTAGGGTTTATCCCAACCCGTGAGGTCACATGTTCCTGTGCCATAACTTGGAAACTTTTGAGATCCCCACCCTAAACCCATCTATACACTTACTGGGCCAGAACACTTTAATGTGAGTGTGGGAATTTGTTGATCTTACTCTTATATGAAATTATAAGCTTGTTTGACTTTTTTTTTTTATAATCTTTTCGAAGATTATATTAGGCGAGTGATTCAGAGGCATTAATTTAGCCCTCTTGTTTACATAAAATTTAAGAAGTTGATTGCCTAACATCTGCATTGATACTGATCAAAGAAATGCTCATTTTGTTAAAACATAACTTGCTCGCTTGAGTGACCTTGCTATAATGAGATTATCATTTTACAATGAATTCTGAGTCCATCATCTAATGGTTTGAGGTAGGTAATTTTGTACCAGCAATTTATACACAGAATTAAATTGACATTGGAATGCATACAGTTTGATTATAAGCTAATAAATTATGGTCCAAATTCACCACCTATTAAAACACCTACAGGATCAATAAACATTTTTTTTTCAAGGTTGTATTTATGTGTAGCACTGTGACAGTCTATGCCAAAGATAAAAGAGGACTCCCCAATTACCCCTTCATCTTTTAGAAATGTTTTAAATTTTCAATATCACTTTAAAAAGACAAACTGACAAAAGTTTAAAAAAATAAACTAAAAGATGAAGCTTTCCTAAAGCTGCGTAAAACCTACGTATTTTTGTTTTAACATCTTATTATCATTAACAATTAAAGATACAGCTTTTCCGAAGCATTTACAAAAAAACGCAGCTCTTGTAATTATCCTTTTTTTGCAAGTAAAATAAAAGACACAGCTATCAAACGCCTTTCTTAAAAAATACGCAGCCTTAAATATAAATACGCAGCTTTTGTACACCTTTCTTACAAAATATTCAGCTTTGGACATAATTACGCAGCTAAAGTGTAAAATACGCAGCTTTGCGCAGCCTGCTTCTAAAATAACGCAGTTAATCACAAAAAACGCAGCTTTAGGATGGATTGCTGCGTAATAGCTACGTTTTAGCTACGTATTTTTCAAAGCTGCGTAAACATTTGACAAGGGTTCCCAGCTGTCACTCTAGCGATTTAACCCAATCAAAAGTAAATCAGGTATTTACACTTGCAAGAAAAGCTCACAAATACCGGTAACATAAAATACAATGGAACAGACGGTCAATTTTGTGAGCAATTCACCTAAGGACAATATAGGGACCTACGCACAATATAGCTTGAATATGAATGTCAGAACTATGCATTTCACAGTACCATGCTAAACAAGATTTCTTTGTGAATAAAAAAAAGAGCAGTACTCCGCTGAAAAACATGGGATCTTTGTTTGGATATACATTATGAGTAACTTCTTAGATCTCTGACCTGCCTATCCATTTATAAAACCCTGGGCTGAGAAATAGAAAACTAAAAATTCGATCATATATATAATGAAATGTTAGTTTTGCCAAAAAATGTTCATGTAAACCATGCACTACAAACATAACAACATCGGGCTAGCTGGCTATATAGGAGTGTGAGAATACATGGAACTATCGATGCGTCACAATAGTCAGGGGCGGATCCAGAGCACAGACCTAATAACAAATAGATTGGACACAATGAAAATTGTGTAAATTACAAGTGGCACAGTTCGAAAATTTCACAAAATATTTCCCAACTTTAAACACACATATCATGAAGAGTTTTATAGATACAAGTTTCATTCAAGCCAAATACCATCACAAATTTAATTTTCTTTCCAATGAGAGTATTTTGTTTTCTCTTACATTGAGAGCAAAAAAGGAGTTTGATGGGTCAAAACATTGATTTTTAAGAGAAAAGCGAAAAATGATGACATTTTAAATTTTAAACATTTTTTTATGTAATTTAACATAAATTATTATAATACCATTTTGCTATTCATTATGAATCTTTTGGATGTATTCTCATCAAATTTGGTGAATAACTGAGAGAAGATAGAAGGAAAAGTTAAGGTGCCAAGTGATATTTTGGTTACTTCATTGGGCCTAAATTAAAATATTGTTTGTTTGCAGTTTGCGACCGACACACGGCAAATCCGCTTACCCAAACAATTTTTTTATTTTTATTTTTTAATTTTTTTTTTATTTTTTTTCAAGTTTTTTTTCCCCAATGTGTTCATCACAAATATTGTTGGTAGTTTCAATTATTTTGGGAAGTTTCATAATGCTCTGATATATTGGATGCTAGGAAATAATCTCTGCTGCTATAGTAAATTGAAAGGGTCTACATGACTGACCTTATGAGTGAAAAAAATGTGAGAATGGTGTCTGCAAAAAGGACACTTGAAGAGAATATTATTCTTTGCAGTAACGTAAACTGTGAAGTGAAATTGACACAGAGTTCAATGTTTATACTTTAACAGGGCTTGACATTGACTTTTTTTTCTACTTGCCAGAACTTGGAAATTTTTTGTGTGGGAACAATATTTTGGGTAAAGTGTATATCTCTACAAACTAATGTTATTTTCGGGCAAGTCACTGTCTAATCCACTTGCCCAAACTAAATTTCTACTTGCCCCGGGCAAGTGAAAATTTGACCATATTTTTCAAATATTTCTAATGATGATGTGCGAATATTCAATTTATATGTTTTAGATGAAATATAAAAATAGTGTAGATTGTATGCACTGTATTTGATGTTCATATCTTGTACCAAACAAAAGATTTTGTCATTTGAAACATTACTTCGAAAAAGTTTAGCATCATGCACTGTTTAATAGTTACCAAGTCTATTTCATGTGTCCATAAATGAACATTTGATCAATGTTTTGCATGTTCTGTTAATATTTAACTAAACCCTTTTTAAAAAAACAACTTTATGGACAACACTAGTGAAGCACACGATATTTGCATGCCGTCGATGGGCATGCGTTAATAATAAGAATGTGTCAAAAAAATAAAATATCCCTACCTACCGACCCACCCCTAAAAGCCATGGGTCGGAAACTGCAAACAAACAATTTTTTAATAATGGCCTTGGTTAAGATAGGAAGTTTCCTATCTGTTTATTAATATGTCTGTGTCCAGAGGGAGCTATCTGGCGTGCAAAATAACTTTTGAATGATAGAAAAGCTGCATTTGAATCGGTTATAGTACTACAGTATCGCAATGGTAGTTCCACCAATAGTAACAGTATAACATTAGTCAAAATTAATATGAAAAGTCACCCATAGCCTGCTAACAATATGCAATAATGTTAAAGAAACAAACCCGCCAAATAATGGTAAACTACAAAACCGTTTGTCAAAACTCTATCCAGGTGTTCAGGTTACATGTACATAAATCTCGGTTCGAGTCCCGGTTGAGGCATGATTTTTTCACCACCTGTTATATTTGGGGATCTGCTGGAGTTATACTGCCATGCATGGATGTCTGATTACATTTCCAGTGATAGACATCCTCCTCACAGTTGATGCCTGTAGCTTCCCTGTTGTTGGTATTTGTATTGAGTGTACTAATCATGGTATGAACTATAATCCAACTAATCATGTATTTGTACTTACCCTGAAACTTCTGTTTATGTTTTGTTGAGTCATTGTCCGGCTGGCTAGCTCAGTCGGTAGAGCATCGGAAGTCCGAAGGTCCCGGGTTCGAGCCCCGGTCTGGCTGCACATTTTTCTAGCCCTGTGACATCTAGCCCTCGAATCAGATGATGACAGTAGCACAGAATTTGAAAAATCTCAGGAACTTGTAAGAACTTATAAAGGCACAAAATGGATCTTAGGGGATTTTAATTATCCAAAATTATCATGGGACTCTGAACATGTGCCTTCTATAAAATCAGGCTGTGGATTTCACCAACTCTACCAAAGCTTTACAAACATTCTGGATGATCACAACCTTATACAGATGGTAACCCAAAACACCCGACTTGACAACATTCTGGACTTATTCCTCACATCAAATGAGACACTCATAAACAAGGTAGAAAAGCAGATCACAACATTATTCTGCAACAGCAAACCTTAAACCTAACATAAACAGACAAAAAACAAGAAACATAGCTCTTTATCGTAAAGCAAATTGGGAAGGATTCAGACAATTTATAACAGAAGCTAAGGGGAACATTCTACTTAATTAGGCCAAATAAAATTATACCTGTGTTTACTGTAACATCCCTGAAAAAAATAGGGTAGGTAGGTAGGCATTTTATTTTATTTTTTTATTTTATTTTTTGGCGAAGTTACATTTAAGGTGGCGATGAGCTTTGATGAATGGGAAAATGTGGTATTTTAAAAACTACAATAGATAACAATATGAAATTGTGTATGTTTTATTGTTTCCCAAAAGGCCTGGTAACAACTGGCTTTTTCCCCAAACACTTGCAATTATTACAAAGGGGTAAAACAGTTTTAATTGTTTTCCGCAAGTCCGAAAGAGGGTCAGCTCCAACAGCAATGAGTACATGAGTCGGCTGGGATCAGTCCAGCTCCATACAGTGTGATCTCCAGTGGGGCCTGACATGTTATGAGTGACTTGACTTCCATGCTCTTCCTGAATACCGGTATATGACCGTCAGGAAGGATGGGGGACCCACAGGTGTAGTCCAAATTGACATACATGTAACCAAGAGCAGTTCTTGCCTCCCAGACAGCTGAACAAATATTCAAAGTTATAATGTCAAATGTTAATTGACCATTTGAATAGTTTTGTAAAAGTGTTTACTTACATGTATATTACTTCTCTAACATCAGAAAGTAATAAATATTTATAAATTTCTCATGTTAGTTATTATGAGCCTATATTGAGGTTGAGTTCAGAAAATTATTATGGAACGGCATACTTCTTCAAGAAGTTATAATGCAGTAGTAGTCGATGCCAATGCTTACTGCTGAGAAGCAAGTACACATATGCACATTAATAGTACTGTTTTAGAAACAAACTTACTACAGGTGGCCTGGAACTCGGGGCATTTACCGACCTGTTTTTGGTACTTTTCAAACAATTCAACAATCGATTCTTTATTGAGAGTGCACGCCATAACATTAGCGCTTCCATGTGCTGACATTTTTGAAACTGTACAGCCAAAACAGCACTGGGAGATGCCGTTTTGACTGTTTTATACCAGTCCTGTGTACAGTATACCGTGAAATTTACACACTTTCAAAACCGCACCGCGAAATTGAAAATTGCACCGTGATCTCATGAACATTATTATTTTTTCAAATTTCTTTTTTTTTTTTAATTTTTTTTTTTTTTTTTTTTTTTTTAATAAAATAAAAAGGAGTCGGGGGTATTTTCAGAGGGTCGGTCGGGTTACAGTAAACTCAGGTATAATTTTATTTGGCCTTACGAAGCAACACCTGTTGAACTTTTGTGGAATAAATTTAAAGATTCACTTCAGTTAGGTATTTCAAAATTTGTACCCACTAAGAAACTAGGGACTAAATCATCACTGCCATGGCTAAAACAGGAAATTAAAACATTAATCAGGAAAAGAGATCACCTATTTCAAAAACGTAAACAATCAAACAGCAGAGACAGAACAAAACTGCACACACAAACTACATTGAAAACATCCTAAACATACAGCAACAAAAACAGGACAAAACAGAATCTTCTAAATTTTCAACCAAGGAACTTTATAGTCTCATTAAAAATTCCAGACAAGACTCACACGGCATTGCACCACTCAAGGATCAACTTACACAAAACCTCAAATCTAACAACACAGATAAAGCAAACATACTCAATAGACAAGTTCAGTCAGTATTCTCTCTCATGTCGCCCTTCAGACTAGGACAATCATGTCTAAATGCACTCAACAAAACTAAATATCCACAGATGCCAGACATAACAATCAGTAAAAATGGAGTTCACAAACTACTTACAAACCTTAAAACAGACAAAGCAGCAGGACCAGATAACATTAAACCTCTCCTCCTCAAAGAACTCTCAAATGAAATTGTAGATATTGTCCAAATTATTTTTCAGAAATCTCTTTCAAGTGGCGTACTACCTTCTGACTGGAAGAAAGCGAATGTAGCTCCTTTGTACAAAAAGGGTGATACAAGCGACCCAGCAAATTACAGACCTATTTCTCTAACTTGCATTCTATGTAAGCTTCTTGAACATAGTGTTGCTTCTAACCTATCTTCTCATTTCAAACAGCATATTATACTTTATGATCTTCAACACGGCTTTCGAGAAAGATGTTCCTGCGAAACCCAGCTCCTCGGACTAGTGGATGACCTCACTAGAAATCTCTCTCTCTTTAAGCAAACTAACTTAATTCTCTTGGATTTTAGTAAAGCCTTTGACAAGGTCAATCATCTTAAACTTCTCTTTAAACTTCATGAACATGGTGCCTTACCCGCTGTTACTAAGTGGATTCACTCCTTCCTCATTGGTAGATCTCAAACTGTTGTTCTAGAAGGGGATACTTCTTCTGAGGTACCTGTAACATCTGGTGTGCCACAAGGCTCTGTTCTCGGACCCCTTCTCTTTCTTCTTTACATAAATGATCTCCCTGACTCTATAGCCTCACAAGTGAGATTATTTGCAGATGACACCGCAGTCTACATCACTCAGGGGACAAAATATATTTTACTGTATACTCGTCCTTTAGGACGAGTGGCATTGACATGTTACTCGTCCTTATAGGATGTTTACTCGTCCTGCTCTGATTGTAAAAGTTCATAAGTAAAGTAGTCAGATACATGTACCATCATTTAACACTATTATCATGATTATAGATAAATAAAACAAAGGGAAACATCATGTATTTTGTTTTTTTCTTTATAATATAAATCAATGAAAAGTATGGAACTTAGACCAGTATTATAGATGAGTATATTCATATTCATATACTATAGTTCACTACAGTCTGATCATGGCCATTACAGTTAGTCTGGCATGGTATATATGTTCCCCTTTTCCTGTAAAAAATGTTCTTCTTAGAAAAAAAACAGCAGGAATTGCAAAAGGAAAACAGCATACTTTTTGCAATTTCCCTTCCTGAAGGCCCTGGTCCCAGTCACCTAAAATGGGACTAGTGGCCTTAAACTCCCTGACTCTATAGCCTCACAAGTGAGATTATTTGCAGATGACACCGCAGTCTACATCACTCAGGGGACGAAATATATTTTACTGTATACTCGTCCTGTAGGACGAGTGGCATCGACATGTTACTCGTCCTTATAGTATGTTTACTCGTCCTGCTCTGATTGTAAAAGTTCATAAGTAAAGTAGTCAGATACATGTACCATCATTTAACACTATTATCATGATTATAGATAAATAAAACAAAGGGAAACATCATGTGTTTTGTTTTTTTCTTTATAATATAAATCAATGAAAATTATGAAACTTAGACCAGTATTATAGATGAGTATATTCATATTCATATTCTATAGTTCACTACAGTCTGATCATGGCCATTACAGTTAGTCTGGCATGGTATATATGTTCCCCTTTTCCTGTGAAAAATTTTCTTCTTAAAAAAACCCCAGCAGGAATTGCAAAATGAAAACAGCATACTTTTTGCAATTTCCCTTCCTGAAGGCCCTGGTCCCAGTTACCTAAAATGGGACTAGTGGCCTTAAAGATCCCCGCCCGTGAAAGTGTTATTTGTAAAACATCAAATACCGTAACGTTCGCGCTCCATGAAATTAGAACGGGAGCCGCATTTTTATTTTATTTTATCGCTGAATAAACAGAGTTGCAACTATTTACTGAATTTAATAGCTTAATAAACTATGTAAGAGTTATTTTCTTTGTTGTTTTTTTCTACTGAAATGTTACTCGTCCTCTCGGACGACTGATTCATGGGTTTCACTCGTCCGGATTCAAATTTCACTGGTCAATACGAGCGGACGAGTGGAATTTTCGTGCCCTGTCACTATAAATAACCCGTCTGACTGTCAAACCCTACAATCTGATCTTCTTCTTCTTGAGAAATGGGAGTCCAAGTGGGACATGGAGTTCAATCCCAGTATATGTCAAGTTCTCCATATAACCAGAAATAAAAACTCCCTAAAACACCAATATAAACTTCATAGTCAAACACTAGAAGCGCTGTCGGATGCAAAATATCTAGGCATGGACATATCTCATGATTTATCCTGGAACACACATATTAATCGCATCACAACAACAGCAAACAGAACTTTAGGCTTCCTAAAAAGAAACATACCCACAAAACACGAAAAAGTACGCGAACTTGCATATACCACTCTCGTTAGACCACAACTGGAATACGCATCCACAGTCTGGTCACCATACACTCTCATTAACATAAATAAAGTATAAATTATACAACGCTGCGCAGTCAGATGGGTAAAAAACAACTATTCACCATATCACAGTGTAACAGATATGCAAACAAATCTTGGCTGGAGAACACTTAAAGACTGAAGAACTGACTCAAAATGGTTAATGTTTTATAAAATAGTCCATCACAAGGTTGAAATTCCAATGCCTCCTTATCTCCAACACCCTATCAGAATGACCAGGCACATGCACCCGAATTCTCTTATACAAATGCAAACTTTTACAAATTTTCTTTTTTCCCCCACACAGTCACACTATGGAATTCTCTTCCTCATAGTATTGCTGTCCTGCCAAACATAGATATGTTTAGGCAGTCAGTCAGCCAGTTGAATCACCATTGAGATCCGAAAGTTGTTGTTTTTAAACTCTTTTTTATTTCTTTTATTAACACTCCTTTACTTTACCTTTTTACTTAGATAGTCTTATCTATCTACTTTTAACTTTTCTCACTATTCTCACCGACAAACGCAGTTTTTCCTGCTTAAAATACCCGCGGGGGAGAGAGAGAGAGAGAGCCTAGAGAGAGAGAGAGAGAGAGCCTAGAGAGAGAGAGAGAGAGAGAGAAAGACAGACAGACAGACAGACAGACAATAATGTATATATATATAAATGTTGATAAAGGTCTGTTCACTAAATCTTAAAATACCCGTGATTGAATGTGCATAAAATGAATTATAAGTTGGTAACTCTTAATTCGACGCTCCTGCATTGGGGTTTGGTCTGGCTGGTTAAAGACACATTTCCCAACTGAATGTAGTTGTTGAAAAATCATGGATAGTATGCTTTTTAACTGCTTACTTCTCGCTGACTGATTACCACAGAGACATTATATTGAGGCCCCATCACAGTTTTTTTCTTTTCATATACTATTACCTTAGTTTTTGATATAAAATATAAAATATAACTAAAAACACTATATGGTTTATTATGGGGGAGCATATAGTCGCCGCGTTTTCCGTCCGTCCGTGTGTGCGGCAGGGTCACCATTAGAACAAACTAGTTAGAGGACCATAAGACGATGTTACATGCAAAATATCACAGCTCTATATCTTGTATTTTTGCAGAAGATTTTTTAAGATTTGTTAAATGAAACTGATAAGCCCCATTGCGGGGGCAATTATGACCTCAGGTGCACCATTCGAACAAACATATAATGATGCTTCACATAAACTTGGGGTCGTCCGTGGTCGAGTGGTCTCAGATTTGAAATCACGTCCCTCACCGCTGTGGGTTCGATTCCCCATGGGGCCAGGACTGTTTAATAGTATGTGAGTATCGAGCTATCCAGCTTGCTTGCGGAACGTCGGTGGTTCTACTCAGGTGCGCGCCCGTGCACGAAAAAATGCCCGGGTTTGCACCTGGGGTCTTCCTCCACCAATAAAAAGCTGGAATGTCGCCAAATGACCTTAGCTGTTGGTGCAACTATAAAATCCAGTTTAATGAATTCATATAAGATATGGTTGAATTCCGACAAGCGGTTTCTGAGAAAAAGTCATCAGAAGCAAAAGATAACGACAACGACAACGACGGACGACGGACAGACGAACGACGAACGAAGAGTGATTCCAAAACATCACATTGAGCCTTCGGCTCAGGTGATCAAAAACACTGACAGATGACAACGATTTTTGAATTTTGAAGTCCCGATGAGTTTCTTGCATTTGAGATTTACTAAAACATGGCAGAGAAGTAACTGATAATAGAGTATATTGTGCTAAAAATACAAACGCTATTAATTGTTAACAAGGGTCTTTTAAGAAAATCCATCTATACATAGTTGTTTTAATATTTATACAAGTGCACATAAAATGCAAAACGGTTATAATTTTTACTACATTATTATACACTCTTAATGGGACGGGCCTCATCCTTTGACAAAAAACTAATAATCTAAATTTCCTTGTGCAAATGTATTTTTAACAGCGATTTACAGTAACCTATAGAAATTCCCCCCACCCCCAAAGCATTTTCCAACTTGGTCATTGAAAAAGCATGGGAAGCTTGAATATTTACAGCCAGCACCCTCCATGGCTGATCAACTCAGGTATTTAAATTGAGGCCCACTCTTAGTTTTTTATTTGTATAGCATTGCTATATTGAGGGTAAAAATAGCTTAACAACACTTTTTAATTTACTTGAATGAAGAAATATATGTTCATAATTTAGCTTTTGAATACAAAACTTATCTGGTATTTCTTAATTGTTTTGACCAAAAATCAGAGTACAACACAATAAATATACAAACTTCTTTAATGTGTTATTATTAGTCCTTTATTTGGTGAGCCTCATAATCTGTAGAAAAAATGAATATCACACTTTGCTCATTAAATTGTATGGCTAACAGTGATTTACAGTTACCTATAGAAATGCTCTCCCCCACCCAAATACAATAGGCTCGAAATATGTCCTTAAAGTCGTTTATATTGTGTCTATAGAGTTAAGATTCTCGAAATATTTAAGTTATATAAATATCTTTAGTCATGGTCATTGGTTTACATATTTTGTAAAGTTTGGCTGTTGTTGGCGGGATAGCTGTACTTTAAAACAAGAATACTGGTAGAACTGTCAGATGGATACTCCCCAAAAATGTATTCTCAACTTATCATATGACCTTGTATCACCCAGCAGTCTTCAATTTGCAGTTCCATTAGTAGTTTTGGACTTTTGCTTTGGACAAGAATTATAAGTATAAAATTACAAAGCGCAATAACTCTAATTTGAATGAAGATTGTTTGCAGATCTCTGCACTTTCTCATTGTTTGAAGTTCCATTGCAGTCCCATTAATCGTTATCGTAATGAGTTATGCTAAGGGCATAAATTACAAGTATACAATTACAAAGGGCAATCATTCTATTTTGAATTAAGATAACAGTTATAGTTTTGTGCTCTACACTTCCTCTCTGACATTGCCCTTTATCCGTGTGTGAAGTTTCATTAAAGTCCCATGACTGTTTTTTGAGTATGCTCCCGACAAGAATTGTAAGTATAAAATGACAAAGGGCAATAACTCTAATTTGAATGAAGACAGAGTTACGTTTTTTGCACTCTGCACTTCCTCTCATTGACCTCTATTATCGTGAGAAGTCTAAGTATAAACTTACAAAGGGCAATAACTCTAATTTAAATGAAGACAAAGTTAGTTCTTGCACTTTGCACTTCCTCTCATTGCCTTCTATCATTGTGTAAAGTTTCATTGCAATCCCATCTGTAGTTCTGAAGTTATGCTCCAGACAAAAATTCTAAGTATAACATTACAAAGGGCAATAACTAATTTGAATGATGACAGAGTTACAGTTCTTGCATTCTACACTTCTTCTCATTGCCCTCTATCTTTGTGTAAGTTTCATTGTAGTCCCATCAGTAGTTTTTAAGTTATGCTCCATACAAAAATGCATACAAAAGGCAGACGAACGGAAGAAAGAACAAAGCAGCGACTATATGCTCCTCTGAACATTTTCTGGGAGCATAAAATCTAATCCACAAAACAACGAAAATATTAAACAGTTTATCAAAACTCTTTCCAGGTGTTCAGGTCATTTAATAATGTATATTACAGTATATGTACTGATTAAATGTATAGGTTTATTAACTTAAAATACCCGTGACTGAATATGCGTAAAATTAATTATGAGTTTTGGGGTTTGGCTTGGCTATTTAAAGCTGTTTATATTGACTTTGTATGTAAGTTATATATATATATATATATATATAAAAATAAAGACTCTATGTTAAATTTGTTAACTCCGCCAAGCTTTCGGACTTACGTCCTTCATCAGGGCTAATTTACTACTCAATGTATACAAGTAATATATTAGCCCTGATGAAGGACGTAAGTCCGAAAGCTTGGCGGAGTTAAACAATTTAACATAGAGTCTTTATTTTTTTAAAACGGTAATAGCGATCATATATATATATATATATATATATAAACCTCGTCATCGGTAGGTTTAGAAATGGTGTTCATATGTTGTAACATTTGGCTGTTGTTAGCGGGATAGCTACTTTAAGATATACGATGCAGGAGCAAGCGTACCATTACATAAGCGTACCAGCGTATAAGCGTACCATTTTAGGAGCAAGCGTCCCATGTATAGAATATATAGTGGTAACAAAGGTGCTAATTTGTTTGTGGTTTGCAGTGCGACTTGATGATTATAATCGCGATAATTGCATGATAATTGCATGGTGAGATCATCTTTTATAAGATTTTTATAAGGGAATATGAATAATTTTTCACACGCTTGTTTTATTTTTGAGTAGTTTTATTTAATTAATATACACACAAGTTAACAAATAAAGATATAAAAGACAAATATAAAGTTTTACATACAAGACGCTTTACATTCAAGACAGAAATTAAAGATATTTACATTCTTTAACAGAACATTTGAAGATATTATTTATATAAGATTATATTTTTATTTCAACAATTAGCAATTTCATCAATAACAAGATAAGTTACAAATACTAAAGCAACAGATAGCATGACGTCATGTTCTACATGAAATCGCCGAACTGATGTTGTAGCTGCTATCTAGTTGTTTTCCTCGCCGTGATCGTCTGCTGTTGCCGGGATTGGTCCTAGTCCAAGTAGGTGGCTGCAATGTCGTAGAAGTCTCGATGTCGTTATGTCCCCATCTTCATATTGGTCCCATAGGTGAAACACGCAGCCTCGGTCAATCCCGCGTATATACTGCTTATGCGTGATCTCTGAAGGAAATGAAATGAAACTATAAGATAACAATATATTATTTTAATAAAAGAATAACTGTATTAAAGGGACACTGTCCGTAAGTAAGCAGATGTGGAGCATAACCAAATAACTGTCTGATTTTTATTCAGTGAAATATATACATGAAAACATGAGCATAGACACTAAGAAGTCTGTAGTAATACATTCGTGAGTTTGAAAAAAAAAAAGCTTAAATTATTATTTGTAAATAAAGTGAGACCCACCGTATTTACCTTTTCTGCGATCACGTGACTTCCATTAGCGCATTAGGTTTTGACCATAGTATTTAGAGCGTAATATGTATAGCCCGCTTAGCTCAGTTGGGAGCTAGGTCGACCACTTTATGTTCACTATTATTACTGCGAGTGTAATTTTAGTTTGGGCTGCGAGTTCAAACGCCCGAAATGGTTTCTCTTTCTTTTTGTACCGCGATTGAATTCCGTCAAACAATCCTGCTTTAATTAGTAAATATTCAGTAATGTTTGGTGTGTAATGTGTGCGAACATAATTAGTGTGCGTTTTATAAGCTAAAAGTTACGGACAGTGTCCCTTTAAGTTATTTATTAAAGAATACTTTTTTATTATAATTATTATTATTATAATTATTATTAGTAAAATAAACTAGGTCGAAATACAACACATATTGAATTAATAATACAAATATGTACGTACCAGTGTTGCCTCGTCCAGAAGGTACTGCTGAACAGTAAATACACAGGTATGTAGGCTTAGACATCATTCGTTGTGGCTAAGTCTGGAGTGAATGCCGATTCAGCGATCTTATATTTTATGTATATCATTTATGAGCGTCCACTTTCTTTACTCATTGAAATGTTTGTCCGTGTTGTGTTTCATTGCGCGTGTATCAAAATCTGAGCGTGTGTAATTGTTTTAAAAGTCTTTTCTTTTTGAAAGCGTACTGCGGTTGTATCAGCCGACCGAAATCAAAATGCCAAAATTGAGTTAAATTAAATTCTGCAAATGAGGAATACTAGTATTAAGAACTGTTTATGTTATTATATTTTCATAGACATAGTATTAGAGAGAGAGATAATAATAAGTTGATATCATGGTATTGGATACTTTAATGGATAAATTAGTGTGCTTGGAAACTATACATTACTCTAAATGAACGCTATAAATACGGACGTAATACTATAAAGGTAAATAAACATTGTTACATGATTTAAATAAATTATTTTAAAGATCATTAACCGAGTGAAGTGGATGCTTAAATGTACCATAAATAATGAGAACATAGTCATGAATACACATACAATATTACTCTCTTTTTTTTCATCATTTACCTCGGCATTCACTTAAATATCAATATATTATCAATAAAGTAATAATTTCACTGCTTATTATCAATGATCTATTATGTTTTATGTTCGATATACTAGATAATTGATATACCAATGAATCACTATATCATACCCGTAGCCAGGGGGGGTGCGTTGGGTGCGTCCGCACCCACCTTTTTGGACAAAAAATGCTCTATAGCTTCTGTCTCTAAATATAGATATAAAAGTCACCAGAATGCATGGTTTACCGTTTCAATTTCAAAATTTTCTAGGGGGAGGACCCGCTAACCTGCATGTATTGAGGTAAGGCCAATAAATGTGAGATTTCATACAAAAAATGCTCTATAGCTTCTGTCCCTAAATATAGATATAAAAGTCACCAGAATGCAAGATTTACCGTTTCAATTTCAAAATTTTCTAGGGGGAGGACCCCCTAACCCCCCACCTGCAGGAGGGGGACACCCCATCCCGCACCTACCCCCATCGCCACTTCTCATGTATTGAGGTAAGGCCAATAAAAGAGAAATTTCATATAAAAAATGCTCTATAGCTTCTGTCCCTAAATATAGATATAAAAGTCACCAGAATGCATGATTTACTGTTTCAATTTCCGCACCTACCCCCATCGCCACTTCTCATGTATTGAGGTAAGGCCAATAAAAGAGAAATTTCATATAAAAAATGCTCTATAGCTTCTGTCCCTAAATATAGATATAAAAGTCACCAGAATGCATGATTTACCGTTTCAATTTCAAAATTTTCTAGGGGGAGGACCCCCTAACCCCCCGCTTGCAGGAGGGGGACATCCGCTCCCGCACCTACCCCCATCGCCACTTCGTGGCTCAATTCGCCGCGTTTCGGCGATATCCGCACCCCCCTTTTCAAAAACCTGGCTACGGGCCTGTATATATCTATATGTGTGGTACGCTTGCTCTCGGAAAGTGGTACGCTTGCTCCCGGTACGCTTGTGCAATGGTACGCTTGCTCCATCATTCAAGATATAACTCATAATGATGCAAACAAATTAATTCCACATGCCACTAGCGGATACAGGGGGCCTAAAAATTCCGGATCATACATGTATGTACATGTTACTGTAGATAAAATATCAAACAATTTCGATGCACGCCCTCAGTATAAAAAAAATTATCCGCCCCTGCATGCCTGCAACTTATTTGCAAGTAAAGGTCCAAACAATGTCAAACAAAATTATACCAATTAAAACCAACAGTATTTTATAAAATAATATCTAAACAAATTAAAGTTTTGCAATATTTGCATGCTACGACGTTGGGGGCGAAACCCCTTGTGCCAAGTGTGGCGAACTCTGATTTTGAAACCGGTCTTCTTATTTCTAAATATACGCTCACATTATAATTTTGGAATACGCATATCATTATCTGCATACAATACTTACTTTCCGCTGCCAAACTGAGCTACACATGAGAAAACATCTTACTTTTTCATCGCGCACATTTAGAACTTTAGAGCTTGAAAATAAAGCGCCTTTATGACTTGTGACGTCATGTTCTTTCTTTCCATATTTTCCGCCAAAATGTGTACACACTATCTAAATATCTAAAGTTATACTTAGAGTGCGCTAGTCAATATAAATGGTAGTGTTGAACAAATATCTAAGTCTGTATAAATCCTCTGTTGGGTTGGCATTCTCGACAATATAAAAGTTATCTATCAATAGTTGAATTGTTAATTCAATGTAAGGGAGGCAAATCATTATTTAACTGTTTTTGCTTATTGAGTTGTCTCCCTTACATTAAAATTACAACCAACGGCGGGTAGTGAATTCCTTTTTAGTATAATCTTTATTTAATTATAAATCTTCAGTTATTTGTGTTTCATTTAATCAAAATCAAGCATTCGTTTCTTTATATGCTTTGTTTACATGTTATATTATGTGATTGTAATGCCAGAAATGGCCCAATAAATAAATATTCTATTCTATTCACTATCTATCTACAAGATAAACTACTGCAACACTCGCTTTTCGAAGGCATAAGTGCGCGCTGTGTGGTTGTAAGTATTTAAAAAATGATAAGGAAAACAGAAATGTGAAGGTGAACTAAAGATGAAAGTGTTATTTTTGTTAAAAAGCCCGCCATACGTATGTTCCTTAGCTGTAAATACATACACGTTTTCCTAGGAGAGGAACATTATACGTTTTCTTTCGTTCCAATCCGTACTGTTAAATGTATTTATGCACTAATTCGAACCAAAACGTTCGACAAGAACAGTGAAGTAAAAGCATTATTATTATTAGTTCACTGATAAGAACAAGGTGGCTTTAAACGATAAAAGACAGTGTAAAAACTTACACATTTAGGGCATCTGGTGACTGCCAGTTTACATGGACAGCATAGCAATGTTAGAGATGGCAGGTTATTCCTATTGTGCCCATCGCGTCAGGTATACCTTGACGTGTTCGTTGGCGGACGGACTATAAACCTTAGAATTACACACACACACGGCAGGTTATTCCTCTGCCAAACCTGCCAGGGGTGATAATCATATATTTGAAGCCCTGGCCAAACTGACAGCGGGAAAATTGAGTACTTGTAATAGTCTACTTGTGCATGTATCTGTCGCAAGTATAATGGATGCTGCAGTCTGGGTAATCTGGCTGGGTAATTTCATTGAGGTGGCATGTTTATAACAACTAATCCATGTACAATTTTAAAGGACAGACAAAGTCGGGCATCAGAACGTCGGTCTTGTAGGGGCGCCATTTAAGGTCATTAAGCACGATAGTTACCACGACAATAATTAGATTAAAATTAGTTTTTAGTTGCCATTGTGTCCGTACGTCCATATGTCTGTATGTCCGTATGTATGTCCGTCTGTCCCGCTTTCTTGTCCGCTTAACTCCTCCTACATGTTTCATCCGATTTTCATGAAACGTCAGAGGAAGTATTGATCAGTGTGATGTCTGGAAGCGCATATTACAAGGACGTTCCGGTTGAATGATTTTTGTCGGAGTTACGGGATTTCAAAGTGTTTCGAATCTTAAGCTTAAATTGTCCGCTCAACCTCTCCTACGTAATTCATCTGATTTCCATAATACTTGATAGGAAGTATCAGTATGTTGTCTAGTATCCAGTATGTTGTCTAGTATCGCATATTGTCCGGATGTTCCGGTTGAATAATTTTTGGCGGAGTTACGTGACTTTGAAGTTAGATAAGATAAGATAAGATAAGATAAATTGTATTTAAAGTCGGCAAGACACTTACAACAAAATAGCATAAGCCCTCAATAACATAAGCCCTCAGGGTCTTTTGAACCGACTATATCGAAGTGTGTTTCGATTCAAAAGCTTGTCCGCTCAACTCCTCCTATAAGTTTTCCATCCGATTTTCACGAAACTTCATATACTTCGTCACAGGACGTATCAGTATGATGTCTAGTAGCGCATATCAGTTGAATGTTTTTTGGCGGAATTACGGGACTTTGAAGTGTTTCGAGTCAAAAGCTTGTTCGCTCACCTCCTCCTATGTTTTTCATCCGATTTTCATGAAACTTCACAGGAAGTATCAGTGTGATGTCTATTAGCGCATATTGTCAGGACGTCCTAGTTGAATAATTGTTGGCGTAGTTACGGGACATTGAAGTTTTTCGATTCTAAAGCTTGTCCGATCAACTCCTCCTAAGTTTTTAATCCGATTTCCATGAAACTTTATAGGAAATAGCAGTATGATTTGTAGTAAGCATATTGTCAGGATTTTCCGATTGAATGAATTTGCTCGGGTCAACTCCTCCTACATGTTTCATCCGATTGTATTTCACGTGTGTAACTTTATTCGGGGAGCATCCGTCGGTTCTACCGATCTCTTGTTTAGTTCAGCTATTAAAAATTTAATGGACATGGAAACCGTAAGAAAAATATCATCAGTAGGACATATCAATTAGGTAGCACTAATAGACCAGACAGACAGACAGACAGACCGACCGACCGACCGACAGACAGACTGACCGACTGATTTAGAGATGTGCCGGAACTATACAAGGCGGTACCTCTGTTACCAAGTTTCCAAGGCGGTACCTCTGTTACCAATATCCAAGGCGGTACCTCTGTTACCAATATCCAAGGCGGTACCTCTGTTACCAAATATCGAAGGCGGTACCTCTGTTACCAAATATTCAAGGCGGTACCTCTGTTACCAAGTATTCAAGGCGGTACCTCTGTTACCACGTATTCAAGGCGGTACCTCTATTACCAAATATCTTATGTTTGTTATGTCGCATACTTTGCTTAAATTTTTATTCCTGACATTGTTGTTTGTTTTGGTCGACTGTATTCTGTGAGTGCTGCTACAGGTTCTACGGGGTCATGCATGGCGGACGAGCTCAGCATGTGTCCCAATTGACTCTTTACAATTAAAACCAGTAAAAGAAAATATGTTACAGCTATGTACACGTATGTTGCTGAATATAGTGAAGATAGTATCTGTAGAGCATGTCTGGAAAACAGTCTGGCTCTAAACTTCTCTAGGGTGGCTGTAGAGGTAATATTGAGCGGTAGTTAGTTTCAATCCCTGTTTCTTTTGGCCTCTGGTTCTACTGTCGCTTTGTCGGAGGAAGTTCTCTTTATTAATATCAACAAGTACATGCTAGATCTTGAAGAGCATAAGCAGCCTGCTTGTGTGTCGCCGTTCTTTGACGCTCTCCCATTTAATCCCATGTAGCAACCAGGGTTTCTGTCTGTATAGCTGGTGCATACATATTGGGCAGTTTTACCTAGCTAGATGTCACATTGTCGTTGTGGGTCCCAGACTGGTGAGACGTACTCCATGGCGGGGTGTACCATAATGGGGTATGTGGCAGCTTTCACTGGTTTGGTGCACTCTTGGGTTTCATTGAATCCATAAACATTGAGGTAATTTTGGACAAATACAAAATGGTTGGTTATTGGTGCATACAAAGCTCCATCTCTTAAAGACAATGTGTTTGAAGAAAACTCTAGCTTATAAGCAACCAACAAATATGATAACATTATGTTACTTGGCGATTTAAATTATAATGTACCAGAAGAAACTAAACGCCAACCACTTACTTGAAAAACATATGTGATATGTTTGGTTTGGAAAAAATAAATCCAACATACTTTCCACGTAATAGCCAACCTACTCGTTTAGATGTCATTTTAACAAATAATAAAACAACTTGTGGTAAAACATGCAATTTTTCTTGTGGATTAAGTGACATTCATAATATCATTGCAGTACAATTCAAACTGGAGACCCAGGTTCTGAAAACAAAATATTGTAATTATAGAAGTTTTAAGCATTTTGATACTGAACATTTTAATGAGGACCTAAAAACTGAACTGTGTAAGATAAAGTTTGATGAAGTTGATACTGATGATCTGTATAATAATTGTAGTCAAACTTTTACAAATGTATCAGATAAGCATGCTCCTATAAAGAAGAAAAGTGTTTTACAGAAGGTAGTACCTTTTATGAACAAAGTTTTAAAACAAGCTATATACAAAAAGAGTATGGTTTTAAATAAATGCAATGTTAACAAATCCTCAGAAAACTGGGAAAATGTTAGAAAACAAAGAAATCTGGTTACCAGTCTTAGAAGGAAATCAATAAATAAATACTTTATAGAAAGATGTGTTGCGGGTGTAAATCCAAGGACTTCTGGCCTACTGTAAAACATTTCCTTACAAATAAAGGTAACAGGACACAAAAAGATACTATATTATGCGAAAAGGATGAACTTATTAATGATCAGCAAGAAGTGTGTAATGTTTTTAATTACTTTTTTGTTAATGTTGCTAAAAATATTGGTAATGATACTATAAACATAGACGAAACACATCCAAGTATTAAGAAAAAAAAGAAAACAATCTTAGCCAGGCACAATTAAATTTTACACCAGTAAATACAGACTTTATTGAAAAACAAATAGATAAACTTCATATAAAAAAGAAACCGGGCATGACGGAATTTCAGCAAAACTAGTTAGGCTCGCCAATCCAACAATTTCAGTACCAGTAACAGTTTTGGTTAACAAGTCATTCTCTTTTTCAGTCTTCCCTAATAGTCTAAAGCTGGCACAAGTAACACCTCTCCATAAAAAGAATAGCACACTAGATAAATATATTTATAGACCAGTCAGCATATTGCCCGTCATGTCTAAACAATTTGAAAGATCAATGGACTGCCAGATAGTTGATTTTTTTAAAAAACCATTTCAATGTATTTTTTTATCTGCTTTTAGACCAGGTTATGGTTGTCAAACTACCCTTTTAAGGATTATTGAGACTGGAAGGAGGCGTTAGATAATAAGACATACGTTGCAGCCACTTTAATGGATCTATCCAAAGCTTTTGATTGTTTGCCTCACGACCTTTTATTATTAAAACTTAAATATTACGGAGTATCACAAAACGCTCTCAACCTTATAGAAAGCTACCTTACAAATAGAGGGGGTCAGCGCAAAACTATTGTAACTACATATGAATAAAGAAGGAGATACAATAGTTTTGCACTGAACCCTCAATATTATTATTTAAAAGAAAACAGTGTATAAAAATTGGAACTTTCAGAAGTGATTTCTCTACAATCTATAAAGGTGTACTCCAGGGATGGATGTTAGGACCAGTACTGTTTAATATATTCATAAACGACATTTTCCACTTTGTTAATGAAAGTAGTCTCTGTAATTACGCCGACGATAACACCTCACTTATTTTGACCACCATATTGAATATGTAATTCAGGCCCTGGAGAAAGACAGTTTATCACTAATTAATTGGTTTTCTGACAACAAAATGAAAGCAAATCCTGATAAATTTCGAGCTTATAGTAAAAACAAATCGAGCAAATATTTCGTTTAATTTAGGTAACATCCAAATTGATTGTGAAGATGAGGTAACACTTCTGGGAGTAACTATTGGCTTTAAATTAAATTTTAACACTCATTTTTCAAACATCTGCAAAAAAGCATCCAGACAACTAAATGTACTTAAACAAATTGGAAAAGATTTATGAAAATTAGGCAAACTTAATATATATATTATTCTTTTATTTTGTTAAATTTTAATTTTTGTCCATTATCATGGCATTTTTGTGGAGAACTAAATTCTGAGAAAATTTAAAAAATACAAGAAAGAGCACCCCGTTTCATCTATTGTGATTAAACATCTAGTTATGATACTTTTCACCTACATTGAATTGAAACTTTTAAAAGTTTCAATTCAATGTAGGTGATAATCAAAGTCCAGGATATCTTCAAGATTTAATAACCATTAAAAATAACTCTTATTATTTTAGGTAAACTAAAGAGTATGATAATGGACCTTTGGAAACGGCCGAGCACGACATATACGAAATATTGCAGTCTCGGTTTGATTGAGACTGTTCATGAGCGGTAGTGAAATATGCTAGCTACCGCTCACGCCCTCTATCCCCGGGAGTCGTCCCACAGGTAACACTGCAGTCGTCCCACAGGTAAGGACAACAACTTATGGCATCAACTCGTTCCATTACGGGGCTGCCAAACTCTGGAACTCGATGCCTCGACACTTCCGTAATGAATCAAATTATAATCAGTTCCGGAGTCTGGTCGGCGCCTGGAGCGGGAAGAGTTGCCACAGCACCTGCTGTGTTAGCGGTTCTTAGTTGCTATTATTATAGTTCCTCTTATGCTTTATGTTGCTTTTGTTAGTTTTTGCACGTGAATCTGTACAGCTCTGCTTCTATAATGCTCTGTTCCAATTCAGTGTATCCTCATTTTGAAATGTCATGTTTCAAGCATACATATTGAGTCAATCAGTTCATTTCATATCTGATATGAGGTGATAAGTGTCTTAGCACTTTTTTAATTGTCGGCTTTTGCTATACGTTACCTTTCAGTGTTTTACCCTATCGATTTTAATTAATTTGTAACAGCGAGTACCTGGGACGTATCCTCAAAATCTGTCTCAGCTAGTCCCTGTAGGATTGACTCAGTCTGTATGTCTTTTACCTGTGCATACAAATGTCTCAGTAACTTTATTTCCGTAAACGTCATATTTTAGCTTTTCTATGACTCAGTGTGATTATACTTTGAGTGTAAAGTGTGTAGCATGCATGCCAATTTATTTTATTATTATTTAATAGTCTATCCGCTTTATATGTGCAACCTTTCATGTGCTATTGTGTATGTTACAATGTCTTATTGTGAAGTTTGTTATTAGTTTATTATTACCCTTTAGCCTCTCCATATCGAGGGAATATGCATGGAGCGTAATTGTTGATGTTAACTGTCAATATTCTAATTGTGCATGCCAAATTATTTTATTATCGTAAATCATTTTTAAATGTGGAACATCCATGTTTGTGTTATTTCAATTGCTATCTTGCCTGTTACTCTATGTCGGTCAATAGCTATTCAAATCTAATGTTTGTATTTATATGCCATACCGACTTTAAATAATTGTTGTATTTGTATCGTCGAAGTTCCTCCTTGGGTATCCTATAATGCTCATACATTGCTTATCCGTCACCTCCTTTTGCTTGATTTGCTTTTGCAATCTCTACCCAGAGTTGTCGTTCCTTGCATGACGGCCTCTGGGAGAGATTGTTGCTTAAGATCACATTGCACTTTGTGGTATAAACCCATCTGCCAGTTTTTCGTCTATCAGTCGTGACTTCTGGCGCTGGTTTTGCCCGTCTCCATTCATAAAGTGTAAATAAAAGTATATGCAAAATAATTTAAATATTCCCCTGTTATTACATGCAGTTCTCTTGTTCTATAAAAGGTAAAATTAATTAATCTAATCATTGAAAAATAGCACCTTCCTCCTTGTGATTGTTTGTTCGGTCATCTTCCCCTCCGGTGCTCGTACACGACAGTGAGGTATTTTGCATTGGACACCGTGACGGGATCTTGGCAACGGAGGGAATCAGTATGTTTAACAGGGGCGAACCGAGCAGCGACGCTGCGAGTGGGGGGTAGGTGTGGGAGGGGGAAAGGATGGGGTTTCCCCCTCCCGCCGGTGGGGGTTTGGGGGTCCTCCCCTAAGAAAATTTTGAAAATTAGGAGGCAAACCTCAGCCTTCAGTTTTTATTGCATATTTGGAACTTTTGGAACTTTTATTTCTTTACTTTTGCTGACGAATTGTACGCATTGGCGTACGTGCGTATGCCTGGATACGCGCCTGTTTAATATGGTATTTGGACCTAGTAATATGTAGGACTAGGTATTTACCCGGATTAAAGCTCATGTGCCATTTTTCTCCCATATATGAAGGTTGTCAGAAACCCGCTGCAGTGCCACACAGTAATTTATGTTACCTACAGTAAAATATACTGCAGTGTCATCTATTTGCGATAGTATATGTTCAGGCAGGCCATTAATAGATAACAAGGCAAGTAATACAATGCAGGACATCACCGTATCTGAGGAAGGTGTCAGAGACTTGTTACAGAAGAGTAATCCACAGAAAGCATCACGTCCAGATATGATACCTGCACGAATACTAAAAGAGTGTTTGGACGCGCTTGCTCCTTTAAATTACTCATCATCTTCAACAGAACCCTACACACAGGAACTGTGTCAGAAGACTGGAAGCAGGCCAATGTTTCCGCAGTGTTCAAGAAGGGACAGCGTTATGAGGCAGCCAACTGCCGCCCCGGTTTCACCGACCTGTCTTTGTTGTAAGATGTTGGCGCATATTGTAGTAAGCAACATCCTGAAACATGTAGAGCAATGCAGCATCTTAACAGACTGCCCGCATGGTTTCCGGATGACAAGGAGCTGCGAGACACAACTAATCGAATTTTCCACTTTGTTAGTGAAAGTAGTCTCTATAATTATGCCCACACATTCTGACCACCATATTGAACATGTAATTCAGGCCCTGGAGAAAGACAGCTTATCTCTAATTAATTGGTTTTCTGACAACAAAATGAAAGCACATCCTGATAAATTTCAAGCAATAGCTATAGGTAAAAAACAAATCAAGCAAATATTTCGTTTAATTCAGGTAACATCCATATTGACTGTGAAGATGAGGTACACGTCTGGGAGTAACTATTGACTATAAATTTAATTCTAACACTCATATTTCAAACATCTGCGAAAAAGCATCCAGACAACTAAATGTACTTCAAAGAATTGGAAAAGATTTATGTAAATTAGGCAAACTAAATATATATTGTTCTTTTATTTTGTCAAATTTTAATTTTAGCCCATTATCACGGCATTTTTGTGGAGAACTAAATACTAAGAAAATTAAAAACATACAAGAAACAGCACTCCGTTGAACATCTATTGTGGTTATACATGTAGTTATGATACTTTATTAATCAATTACCTGCACTGAAAGTCAGAAGAATACGAACCATGGCAATTGAAACTTGTAAAATTCTAAATAATTAAAGTCCATTATATCTTCAAGATTTAATAACCATTAAAAATAACTCATTCTTTTAGATAAACTAACACTGCAGTGGTCTCACAGGTAAGGACAACCCATTATGGCATCAACTCGTTCCGTTACGGGGCTGACAAGTCTGGTCGGCTCCTGGAGCGGGAAGAGTTGCCACTGCACCTGCTGTGTTAGCGGTTCTTAGTTGCTGTTAATAAGGCCTATATTGCTGTATTTTACTTCTGCTTATGCTTTATGTTGCTTTTGTTAGTTTTTGCACATTAATCTGTGCTTGTATAATGCTCTGTTCCAATTCAGTTTATCCTCATTTTGAAATGTTATGTTTTAAGCATACAGATTTAGTCAATCAGTTCATTTTATATCTGATATGACGTGATAGTGTCTTAGCACATTTTTAATTGTCGGCTTTTGCTATACGTTGCCTTTTAGTGTTTTACCCTATCGATTTTAATTATTTTTTAACAGCGAGTACCTTCAGGGAGTAAGTTTACATGTATACTTACTCCATGGCACCTTGGACTTATCCTCAAAATCTGTCTCAGCTAGTCTCTGTAGGATTGACTCATTCTGTATATATTTTACCTGTGAATATGTACAAATGTCTCAGTAACTTTATTTCCCTAAACGTCATATTTTAGCTTTTCTATGTCTCGGTTTGAATATACTTTGAGTGTAAAGCCTATGTCATTAACATGCATGCCAATTTTTATTATTATCATTTAATAGTTTATCCGCTTTATATGTGCAACGTTTTATGTGCTAGTGTGTCTGTTGCAATGTCAAGTTTATTATTAGTTTATTATTACCCTTTAGCCTCTCCATATCGAGGGAATATGCATGGAGCGTAATTGTTGATGTAAACTGTCAATATTCTAATTGTGCATGCCAAATTATTTTATTATCGTAAACCATTTTGAACTGTGGAACATCTATGTGCTCTAAATGCTGTTGTGTTATTTAAATTGCTATCTTGCCTAATACTCTATGTCGGTCAATAGCTATTCATAGCTAATGTTTGTATTTATATGCCATACCAACTTTAAATACATTTTGTATCTGTATCTTCGAAGATCCTCCTTGGGTATCCTGTAGGGTTCATACCTTTACCAGTGACATTGCTTCCTTTTGCTTGATTTGCTTTTGATCACATTGCACTTTGTGGTGTAAACCCATCTGTCAGTTTTTCGTCTATCAGTCGTGACTTCTGGCGCTGGTTTTGCCCGTCTCCATTCATAAAGTGTAAATAAAAGTATAAGCAAAATAATTTAAATATTCCCCTGTCATTACATGCAGTTCTCTCGTTTTATAAAAGGTAAAATTAAGCAATCTAATCATTGAAAGATAGCACCTTCCTCCTTGTGATTGTGTGTTCCGTCATCTTCCCCTCCGGTGCTCGTACACGACAGTGAGGTATTTTGCATCGGACAACGTGATGGGATCTTGGCAACGGAGGGAATCAATATGTTTAATATGATATTTAGACCTAGTAGTATGTAGGACTAGGCATTTACCCGGATTAAAACTCATGTGCCATTTTTTCCCATATTTGAAGGTTGTCAGAATCCCCTGTCTTTGTTGTAGATGTTGGAGCATATTGTAGTAAGCAACATCCTGAAACATGTAGAGCAATACAGAATCTTAACAGACTGCCCGCATGGTTTCCGGATGACAAGGGGTTGCGAGACACAACTAGTCACTTTAGCCCACAAATTAGCCTCTGCACTAGACAAAGGTCTACAGATCTTCATGGTCATACTTGACTTTTCAAAAGTATTTGACCGTGTTCCGCACCGACGTCGCAAGATGACTCTAGTGGTTGGGGCTAACTCAGGAAAGAATCAATGACGGTGAATGCATTTACATAAGTTTAATGCAACTTTTAAAATATGTTAAATATATATACAATTATCAACAAAAAAAAAGCGAATACACAGATGAAATATGAAAAGACTGTTCTCATGAACGTTTAAGACGTTCTTAGTATTATCACAAATACTGAATGTGTCGACTGACTATATACGACACTAAAGTGTTGTTAAAGTTATAACAATGTTGATGTTCACGCGAATTATGATTTAGCGCGATAACTGTGATGCGCGAGAGCTCATGAATATGATGATGCGCGAATCCAATGGGTGATTGTCATCAAATGCCTTCTATAAGGGTTAAATTGAATTGAATTGAATGTTGTTTAACGGCTCATCAACACAGTACATGTTATTTAGAGCCGCCCCAGAGAAAGGGGAAGGATATATGACGCGATATAATGATGATTAACCTCCACTGAGGTTGTGGATGATGTTCCTCCAGTGAGGACTGATAACGGGCCCACCTCGTGTCCCGGGGGTTGTCGATTCTATAACCTGGCCATGTTGCAGAGGTACGGGGACCGTCTCCACCGCTCGTAACGTTATATGTTGATTCTAGTGTCGAATCACCTAAAGGGCTTACACACCCTAAAGGCTTAGCTCCACTTAGGGAGGCTTATATCCAAACCTGGATGGCTTAGGCACATATTGCCGGTGAATTTCGCCGGTTCCAGGCTCTGCTCACACAAAGTAACTTTCAATCAATCCCCGCCAAAACTAGAAGACAATGGATTTTATAGCAAACGTTACGCCCAAACCGATATTTCCCCGTTCAGTCCGTGACACACGTGACAACATGCGCAGTATTAAAATCTACACGAAAGGACCCTTAAACAACTTTGCTCTTTAAAGAGATAGACCTTTACTTTTACATGCATTAGCACAAAAACTAAACTTATTAAACGGCCCTTCCGGACGCCCTCTTGCGGCCACTTAAAATGTGCACGCTTCTACGTGTTACCTGAATATATCATGGACATTGTGAATTGATTTCAACCGAACAATGGATTAGCGTGTGACTGACAGGTGCTTACAAGTGCTGTGTACGACCAATACGCTCTACCCGTGACATTTTGTGACAACATCTCCCCACTTAAAGAAAGTGCTACACTTTTTAAAATTGAACAAAATTATCTCTCATTAATTAGTCCTAGAAAAAGACATGGTTGCGAAATAAGCAACATTAAAATTTCAACAATATTCTACAATTGTACACTGCACTTTGGTAACATACACTGCTATTGTACATTACACTGCAATACGCTATTATACTATTGTATTCTTCTATTGTATTAGACCTGTCATTATGTGCGGCGACTTAAATAGTCTGCCCCAATATTGTGCTTTCCACTGTCTATTACACCGACTCTACTGTTACGAATAACACAACTTCCTGCAACTACAAGAACTCCCAACTTTAAACATTGCATCCATCGCATTAGCAGTATACTGTTTGCGAAATGGAGTAGGGTCTCCCGTTTCCCTAATCGGCTTTGCTAAAGTGTGCTTCAAGCTATAACATCTGTTGTTCTGGACGTATCGGACCGAACAGTACTACACTCCGAGTGTAAACTATCCACGTCTCCTGTCTCTACTACACTAAGCATGCCCGATGTGTCTACATCGGCTGCTGTCTCCTTACCTACACTAGTGGGAAAATACATGGGACTAGTGTCCTCACTACTGCCTTCCTCACTATCCTCAATAACTGCAACATTAACTACATTTAACACCCCTTGTTGCACATATCGGTTCTACTGCTATACTCTTTCAGCATATTCGCATGAAAGGTCTTTCCGTTTATCTCGATACGATAATCCATAGTATTCACTATCCCTCTAACGTAAAACGGACCTTTCCATTGTAATAACAGTTTGTTATTGTCGGTCGGAAGTAACAGTAACACCTGGTCATCTATCTTAAATTTCCTAGCTCTAGCTTTCTGGTCATAGTACCGTTTGTACTTGGTACTTGTCTTAACTAACTGACTTTGAGCTATCTTACAAGTCTCCTCTAGTTTCTCCTTCAGATCTAAAACATACTGATATGTAGTCTTAACCTCATCACTATCTACTTCACCTGCCCACATCTCTCTAAGAATCCTCATGGACCTCTAACTGATCTACCGCACAATAACTCAAACGGAGAAAATCCTAAAATCTCTTGTGGAACCTCTCTAAATGCAAACAGCAAAGCATTGAGATAATTGTCCCAATCTTTGGGTCTCTCTGTACACATACGCCGTAACATTTGCTTTAACGTCCCGTTAAATCGTTCGACTAACCCGTTACACATAGGGTGATACGGTGTTGTCTTGATTTGACGCAAAGACAAATACCTGCTAACTTCAGCCATAAGTTCTGACGTAAACTGTGACCCACAATCAGTCAGCATTTCCTCTAGTACACCTAGCCTACTGAACATATCAACTAATGCCTCAGCTACTCTCTCAGTTTCAACTGAGGGCAATGCTACTGCCTACGGATACCTAGTTGCATAGTCTACCATGGTTAAAATGTACCTATTTTTCCTATCCGACAACGGAAAAATTGGTCCAACTATGTCTACGGCTACTCGCTTAAATGGCGTATTTATCAGTGGCATCTGACCTAAATGTACTTTGGTCACTCGACCTTTTGGTAATGTCCTATGGCATACATCGCAGGACCTTCAATATCTAGTTACATCTCCACTAACGCCTGGCCAATACAATTCTGCCAATACTCTGACGTTTTCTTTACGCCTAAATGACCTCCCATAATCGACTCATGAGCTACCTTAAACACTGTCGTTCTACAGGTAGGTACCACTAATTGGTGAAACTGTCTACCACCACTATCTTCAAATTCTCTGTACAATAACCTATTATTATGTACAAACTTAGAACTACCGGACCCTTTACACTTCTTCACTATACCATCCTTGGCCTTCACGTTACAAGGATCTAATGACTCGTCTTGTGTTTGTGCTTCTATAAACTCCACTTTGGATATGTCACCTACGGCTGCAGGAACCTTTAATTTTCTATAAGCCTGAGCTTGCTTTTGAACCGAGCTATAGTCTATACTGCATTACTTATGCTAATCCTAAAATCGGACACTACCGGAAGTACTGAACCTTCTATGTTCCATATCGTTAAATCATGCATAGGGTCGTCCATACATAGTGCCTCTGTAGTCCCTTTAAATAAAGGTGTATCTACATCTATTCTCGCTATTGGCACGTGCTCTACCGACTTATTTTACAACATACACGGTGACTGTTTACCTACCAACTGTCATCCTAACTAATACTACGCCTAACTACCACACCTGTACAACCTGTATCCCTCATTACAATTACGTCCGTGCCATTCACTCTACCATCTGCCGTTGGAAGATTTGCATACGGAAAGAGACATGTTCCGATCTTCGCCATTACGCCATCCGATTTAACACAACAGCTACTACTCTCGGTTTTAATAACCGGACTATTACTACCTCTGCCTCTACCTCGGTTTTGACCACCTCTATCTCTACCGAAATTCCATGGGTTGTTAAAACCTTGGTTCTGACTACCTACATGGTTGTCCCCTCTACTATTGTCACTAAAATTGTCTGCGACAGCGGATACTTTCACCGCTTTCCTACACTCGCGTGAAGCATGATTCCCATTACAGTGACGACAACGAATAAAAGGTCTACCAATGTTGTTACCACTATTGCTACCTCCTCTAATACCCATCGAACTACCTCCACCTCTATTGTTTCCACTCTGGAATTTCTGTTCATTACTATGATCGTCCCCTTGCCTATCTCTAAAAGTTCTTTCTTTCGACACTACATTATGAGCTCCACCTCTAGCCTCGGCAAAATGACCTGTTTGTGTTGCCATTTCTTCTACACTAGCTAATTTTCTTTCTTTTAGAAATAAGAACAGATCTCTACTACAAACATTGAATAGCTGGTCCCGCAACAAGAAACCTATGAGGCCTTGATAAGTCTGCGCTACCATCCCTAACTCTAACCACCTATCTAAATAATTTCTAGACCTACTAATGAACTGAATAAATGACTCGCCTTTCTCAGGCAAACAAGCTCTAAAGAAATATAAAAAGATCGGACAGGGAAAGTAGCATTCAAGGAGGACAGTCAACCACAAAACACAGAAACAAACACGCAAACAGACAAACAAGAAGGCAAAAGTAATAATAAATGCAAACGACATCATAAACACAAAAAGGGTTGACAATAGGGCTACCGCCTTGGAACGGTCAGTAGCAAAGTAGGCCACTGGGGGGTTAAACCGGTTCTAGGGTGCACCAAACCTCACACTTACCCTACTGTCATCCCAAAAAAACAGGACAGTGTAAATAAAGAAATCCCCGCCATGATCTAATCTCTAAAATATGCTCGTGTAAATATAATACAAAAAAACAATAGCCTAGAAAGCCACAAAGAAGGTACTCAATGACTAGGCAGAAGCCAGAGCAACAAGAGAATAAACCATTAAGGGCACGACAAGAAAGATCATAGACAAACATCAAACGCCACCGTCCCAATGGGCGTTAGGTAGGCGTCATCATAGGGTACACAGCCTGTCCGGTCATCGTACAATTAAAGAGGAAAGCATAGTGGCGAACTGTAAAAGGGTCCACCACCAAGCATGCAGTACGTTGAAAAATGATAGGGTCATAACCTCTTTTGATAAACTTTTTAACAAGTTTAACAAAGATAGAATGAAAGAGATCATGACCAAGAATCTTTCGAAGTTTATAAATCACATCACCATAGAAGTCAGGTTGTGATAGTCCTTGTCGCAGAGGAGTCTTTAAATTGCTTTTATATTTGGAAAGAAGATCAGGGTTACGATAATACTATTTTGCAAAGGTTTTACGAAGTTTATGGTAACGGTAACCCTGATTGAGTTGCTTTTTAGTTATACAAAGATTACGAATATTAAAGTCCTCAACTCGAGTACAAGCTCTTGAAAAACGAATAAGTTGAGATACATACACCCCATAAGAAGTTGCTCGGGGAACATCCCCATCCAAATGGGGATAATTAACAATATCAAAATTAAAATCATCTCTCTTGTCATAGATTTTGCTAATTATTTCACTATTTTCAATCGAGAGATCAAAATCAAGAAAAGAAACTTTATTATCAGATATATTAGCTTAATTGTTAAGCTGAAGTTCTTTAGGATAAATAATATTAACCATAGTTGGAAAGAAAGGGTTGTCAATGTTCAATATGTCATCCAGATACCGAAAGGTGTCATTAAAGGCTTCAATAACATCTGCCTGGGTATCTGGTGAAAAACTCAACATGAAACCTTCTTCAGTTAACTCAAATCTCTTTAAAAGAGCACCCTTTAACTTGTCATAGTCAAGAGAATCTACACTAGGTAATCTAGAAAATACATCTAAGGCCTTGCCTCTCAATAACGCACTTAAATGAACTGCCCACTTATCCATGGTCCATTCCTGTAACTCAGCATAACGTTCAAACCGTAACAAGTAACTGTCCATGTTATCTTTGTCAGCATCAAATTATGGTAACTTCGGACCTTTTAACTTCCCAGAATACCCATCTTTCCTTACAGTTTTACTGTCCTTAGTTATATGTCTTAGCTGCTTCCAGCTCTAAAGCTAACTTATGATCAAACTCTGATTTCTCCATCTCCATCTTTATCTTAGCCTTAGCTAGTCTACCATCTGTTTCGAACATCTCATGTTCTAATTCTTGCTTCTCCCTTACTAATCTACTTTCTAATTCTAGCTTCTCTTTATCATCATCTCGCTTCTCTTTAGCTAATCTACCTTCTAATTTTAACTTCTCTTTAGCTAATCTACTTCCGAATTCTATCTTCTCTGTATCAACATCTAGCTTCTCTTTAGCTAATCTACTTTCGAATTATAACCTATCTTTCTCAGCATCTAGCTTCTCTTTAGCTAATCTACTTTCTAATTCTACCTTATCTTTAGCTAATCTACTTTCTTCATCTCTTTCCTGCTTTGCTAATTCTCTGTCCTTAAGTCTAAATTCCCTTTCCCTAGCCTGTTCGTCTCTAACAAAGGTTCTAAGCTCCTCTCCGGCATACCCTAACTCTTACCAATATCCGTATGTTCCTTTATAGACGTCATGGTTATAGACATTGTGGAATACTCACTACAATAACTACAATACACAAGTAACTAATAATTCTACTCTACTAACTACTAATGGTAAGTCACTGTGTCCTCAGTAAATATCAGGGATCATCATAGGACAAGTTACATACACATTTGTACTAGCGCTAACTACTAACGGTTATGTATAGATAGTATCTAGCTTCCACAAAACATACACACTACATAAAATATCTATATTTGATATTGGACATAAACCCTAAACAATCATAGAAATGTGTATAGCATGTACATGTATATTTACTTCTCCCATCAATATAATTATCTCGAGTGTCACAAAAGAGTAGAACGTCTTGTTCGCCAACCTCATTGGATACTATTGGTATATCAAGGGAGGTAAAACAAATACCCAACGTATGGAGCAAAATGTGCCTCAGACCCAATCGTGTAGACCACTGCGACCTCGTGCCAAGGAAAGAACGTACAAAATCCCTACCCTTGCCATGTCTTGACTTGTCTTCCAAGCTGTGGCCGTGATCGTCTACAGTCACCTTGATGGATCAGAGGGTGGTACACATTTCTAAAATGATAAGTAGAGATTTAGTATATCATAATAAAGATCACTTATTGATTCTTTCCCTCCGTAGTTGCCCAAAATCTCACTTCTGACACCAGTTGTCGCAAGATGACTCTAGTGGTTGGGGCTAACTCAGGAAAGAATCAATGACGGTGAATGCATTTACATAAGTTTAATGCAACTTTTAAAATATGTTAAATATATATACAATTATCAAAAAAAAAAGCGAATACACAGATGAAATATGAAAAGACTGTTCTCATGAACGTTTAAGACGTTCTTAGTATTATCATAAATACTGAATGTGTCGACTGACTATATACGACACTAAAGTGTTGTTAAAGTTATAACAATGTTGATGTTCACACGAATTATGATTTAGCGCGATAACTGTGATGCGCGAGAGCTCATGAATATGATGATGCGCGAATCCAATGGGTGATTGTCATCAAATGCCTTCTATAAGGGTTGATGACGCGATATAATGATGATTAACCTCCACTGAGGTTGTATATGATGTTCCTCCAGTGAGGACTGATAACGGGCCCACCTCGTGTCCCGGGGGTTGTCGATTATATAACCTGGCCATGTTGCAGAGGTACGGGGACCGTCTCCAACGCTCGTAACGTTATATGTTGATTCTAGTGTCGAATCACCTAAAGGGCTTACACACCCTAAAGGCTTAGCTCCACTCCGGGAGGCTTATATCCAAACCTGGATGGCTTAGGCACATATTGCCTGTGAATTTAGCCGGTTCCAAGCTCTGCTCACACAAAGTAACTTTCAATCAATCCCCGCCAAAACTAGAAGACATTGGATTTTATAGCAAACGTTACGCCCAAACCATTATTTCCCCCCGTTCAGTCCTTGACACACGTGACAACATGTGCAGTATTAAAATCTACACGAAAAGACCCTTAAACAACTTTGCTCTTTAAAGAGTTAGACCTTTACTTTTACATGCATTAGCACAAAACTAAACTTATTAAACGGCACTTCCGGACGCCCTCTGGCGGCCACTTAAAATGTGCACGCTTCTACGTGTTACCTGAATATATCATGGATATTGTGAATTGGTTTGAACCGAACAATGGATTAGCATGTGACTGACAGGTGCTTACAAGAGCTGTGTACGACCAATACGCTCTACCCGTGACATTTTATGACATCCTTTCAAACCGTTCACAGCAAGTAGTAGTTGAGGGGTCATCATCCGACAATGCTCCAGTCGTAGGCGGGGTTCCACAAGGTACAGTCCTGGGCCCCTCGCTTTTCCTTCTCTTCATTAATGACTCGCCAGAAAACATCTGTTCATAAACAAGACTCTTTGCCGACGACTGCATCTTATACAGAACCATAAGAAGAACCACAGATTGTGAAGCTCTCCAACAGGGCTTGCACACATTAGCTGACTGGGAACACACAAGTGAGGCATGTAATTTCATCCGCAAAAATGCAGCACCCTCCGCGTAACAAGATCACGCAACCCCACCAGATTCCAATATAGACTCAAAGGCCATGCCTTATAGCTACAATACAGCACCAAATATCTAGGTGTCGACATTCAGTCAAACCACAGACATATTAATAAATATTTGTTTTTAGATCTGTGGTCAAATCTTTCTTGGAAGAACCACATTGATCAGGTCACCAAGAAAGCAAACAGAAGGTTGGGCTTCCTGCGACGAAACCTGAAATAAAAGAGATGATAGATAGATAGAAGTAAAACAAGAGACCAAAGAGGGCCTGTGGACGCTCTACTTGCTAAAACGGCTCTTATATCAAGGGTTGTCGACATAAAATTCTCATCAGTACTTCTTTTAAAACATTGCAAAAACAACACGGCTAGGATGGCCTTAGATCGCTCTCTCCTGGTAATCATGGGCAAAAGTCTGCTGCGTCTAGTCTGGCATGGGTATTTTTTAATTTGTCCCACTTTCATCTATGAATGAAATTTCATAAAAATTGGTGGTGGGGTTTATATTAACATTCTAAACAAATATGGTAAAGATCAGATAAAACAAGAAATCCGTGATTAAAAACAATCGAGTTTGCCGTTTGCTGAGATGACATTTAAGTGCATTTGTTTAAAAACAAAATGCCATTCTATTAAAAACAAGAGGCCCAAGAGGGCCTATGGATGCTCTACTGGCTAAAACGGCTCTCATATCAAGGGTTGTCGACATAAAATTCCCATCAGTAGTTTTTTAAAACATTGCAAAAACAACAGGGATAGGATGGCCTTAGATCGCTCACCTGGTAATCATGGGCAATAAGTCTGCTGTGTCTAGTCTGGCATGGGCATTTTTTAATTTGTCCCACTTTCTTCTATGAATGAAATTTCATAAAAATGGGTGGGTGGGGGTGGGGGTGTTGGGTGGGGTTATATTAACATTCTAAACAAAAATGGTAAAGATCAGATAAAAAATGGAGTAACTAAACTTGTCCAAAAATTCATTGATATACCATGCTGCATAACTAGACATAATACTGAGGCTTCCTGCCAAATTTTGTAGAAATCCAACAAGCCGTTTCGGAGGAGTAGCGCCGACAAGAAATTTAAAGTAAAAATGTCAAAGTGCCATAAATCCGTAATAAATCAGCAAACTGGAACAAAAACCTGAAATGCACAACTAGACATCTTACCGATGCTTCCTGTCAAGTTTCGTCGAAATCCAACAAGGCGTTTAGGAGGAGGAGCGCCGACAAGAAATTTAAAAAGAAAAATGTCAAAGGGCCAAACTCCATCAAAAATCAACGAACCGGAAAAAAAATGCAATAGGCAGAGCAATGCTTCCTGCTAACACGGCGTTAACACACAAAAAAATGAAATACGAAAATTAAAAAAAATAAATAATAAAAATAAATAAATATTATGAAATAAAAAAAAAAAAAAAAAAAAAAAAAAAAAATAATGAAATAAGAAAATTAATATATATAATATATATATCTATTAAAAACAAAATAATAATAATAATTATAAAAAAATAAATAAAAAGGCAAAACATCTTGTAAAGATCAGATGAAAACGTATTAACGAGGCAAAATATAGCATTTTTAACTAAATCAAGGGCCATAACTCCGCTGTTATTGGTCCGATCTGGTTGGCTTTCGAACTTGTGCGAGCTTTCATTGATACTAAAAATCTGGTAAAGTTTGGTAAAGATCGGATGAAAAATGAAGGCCTTTGGCCAGTAGAGCTAAAAATCATCAGCTCCAAAAAATAGGTCAAGGCCATAGATGAAATCCAGGCATCCAAAAAGATGCACTACCGAAGACACAACTATGTAAAAATAGAATATGTTTTCTTCCAAAGATTAAGCTATAAATTAGGTTTAAAACATCCAGTTCATAAGGTGAAGGTCACATCCACATTTGCTTTGTCACGCTGCGATGTACCACTCAAGATACAACTATAAGCAAAGTTTTAAAGGTCTAGTGCATACAGTTTGTGAAAAAGTGACCTAAACGCAAAAGTTGAACCTAAAAATTAGTAAGTTATCTGCCCATTGCTTGGAGGGTCAAGGTCACTGCCACATTTGCTTTGTCACGTTGCCATGTACCACCCAAGATACAACTATAAGCAAAGTTTGAAAGGTCTAGTGCATACAGTTTGTGAAAAAGTGACCTAAACACAAAAGTTGAACCCACAAATTAGTAAGTTATCTGCCCTTTGCTTGGAGGGTCAAGGTCACTTCCACATTTGCTTTGTCACGTTGCGATGTACCACCCATGATACAACTATAAGCAAAGTTTTAAAGGTCTAGTGCATACAGTTTGTGAGAAAATGACCTAAACGCAAAACTTGAATGTTGACGCCGCCGCCGGCGGAAAAGCAACACCTATGTCTCCTTTTTTCTTCGAAAAGGCGAGACAAAAATGAAGTAACTACAGATTTAACAAAGGAAAATACAATATAGCATTTTTCAACAAATCAATGGCCATAACTCTGTCGTTACTAACAAGATCTAGCTGGTTTTCAAACCTATCCAAGATTTCATTGATATACCGCGCTTTGCACAACTAGACATTATACAGAGGCTTCCTGCCAAATTTCGTCGAAATCCAACAAGCCGTTTAGGAGGAGTAGCGCCGACAAGAAATTTAAAGTAAAAATGTCCAAGGGCCATAACTCCGTAAAAAAATCAGCAAACTGGAACCAAAGTGTGATATGCACAACTAGACATCTTACCGATGCTTCCTGCCAAGATTCGTCGAAATCCAACAAGGCAGGATTAGCGCCGACAAGATATTTAAAGTAAAAATGTCATGCGGCCTAACTCCATCAAAAATCAACGAACCAGAAAAAAACGCAATAGGCACAACCATTCTCGCCCTCGATCGATACTAATATCATCTCTCATGTTTGGCGCTTGGAATTATGGGGAAAAAGTAGTCAGGTCAGGTGATTTGCATATATATAGCTAGGGACCAAACCCAGGTTTTAGGACCCAATCTAGACACGCCGGACAAAAGCTCCAAACTTTCCTCAAATGTGTGTTTATATTTCCATGTATTTTTAAAAGGGTCCCCAAAGGTTCGTGAATCCCTAAATGTATTAGGATTATATGCACACCGAATTACCGCACCGCGGATGAAGTCCTGAAAAATCAGGAGGGCACCTGCCGAGTATCAGTGATGAATTTGAAAAATTCGAAATGACGTCAGTATGTAGGCACAACTAGAAATCATAGCAATGCTTCCTGCTAAGTTTCATCAAATCCAACATGGCGTTAACAAAAAAACAACATGGAATACTTTTTTTTAAACAAGAGGCCCAAGAGGGCCTGTGGACGCTCTACTGGCTATGTTAGCCAGTAGAGCGTCCACAGGCCCTCTTGGGCCTCTTTACCAGCTCTTATAACATCAATGAAGCGAGAGACTGCCATTTACGTTTTTTTTTAAAGTTTTGGGCAAAATACAGCTTTTTATCTAAATCAAGGGCCTTAACTAAAGAATCTGGTAAAGTTTGGTAAAGATCAGAAGAAAAATGAAGGCCCTATTAACGAGACAAAATATAGCATTTTTAACTAAATCAAGAGCCATAACTCCTCTGTTACTTGTCCGACTGGTCCAACTTAGAGCTAAAAAAAAAAATCAATCAAAAAATCAAAACAAATAATAATCAAAAAAAATAAAAATAAATCAATTAAAAAAAAAAAAAAAAAAATCTAAAAAAAAAAATCTAAAAAAAATCAATAAATAAATAAAAAAAAAAAAAAAAAAAAAAGAGAAGAAAGAAAGCCATAAAATCTGGTAAAGTTTGGTAAAGATCGGATGAAAAATGAAGGCCCTATCGTCTTAACGAGGTAAAATATAGCATTTTTAACTAAAATCAAGGGCCATAACTCCGCTGTTACTGGTCTGATATGAATGGTTTTCGAACTTGTCATAGCTTTCATTGATATTATCAATCTGGTAAAGTTTGGTAAAGATCGGATGAACAATGAAGCCCCTATCGTCTTAACGAGGCAAAATATAGCATTTTAAACTAAATCAAGGGCCATAACTCCGCTGTTAGTGGTCCATTATGCCTGTTTTTCAAACCAGTTCGAGCTTTCAATGACATTAACAATCTGATAAAGTTTGGTAAAGATCGGATGAACAATGAAGCCCCTATTGTCTTAAGGAGGAAAAATATACCATTTTTAACTACATCAAGGGCCATAACTCCGCTGTTACTAGTCCGATATGGGTTTTCGACCTTGTCCGAGCTTTCATTGATATTAACAATGTGGTAAAGTTTGGTAAAGATAGCATTAAAAATGAAGGCCCTATTGTCTTAACGAGGCAAAATATAGCAATATAGCATTTTTAACTAAATCAAGGACCATAACTCCGCTGTTACTAGTCCGATCTGGCTGGTTTTCGAAATTGTCCGAGCTTTCATTGATATTAACAATGTGGTAAAGTTGGTAAAGATAGGATGAAAAATGAAGGCCCTATTGTCTTAACGAGGCAAAATATAGCATTTTGAACTAAATCAAGAGCCATAACTCCGCTGTTACTGGTCCGATATGAATGGTTTTCGAACTTGTCCGAGCTTTCATTGATATTAACAATCAGATAAAGTTTGGTAAAGATCGGATGAACAATGAAGCCCCTATCATCTTAACGAGGCAAAATATAGCATTTTTAACTAAATCAAGCGCCATATTAACAATGTGGTAAAGTTTGGTGAAATGAAGGCCCTATCGTCTTAACGAGGCAAAATATAGCAATATAGCATTTTTAATTGGCCATAACTCCGCTGTTACTGGTCCGATCTGGCTGGTTTTCGAACTTGTCCAAGCTTTCTTTGATATTAACAACCTGTTAAAGTTTGGTAAAATGAAGGCCCTATCGTCTTAAAGAGACAAAAGTTAACAACGGACAACGGACGGATGACGGACGGACGGACGACGGACAACTCGGCATCCCATAAGCTAAAAACAAATGAAATATAGATCTATATTAAAAAAATATATATATTTATTGTATACTTTCATATTGTCCCGTTTAGTTGCATTGAGCTAAGCGTGCAATATTCTACGATATTGCACGCATCGATATTGCACGGGAACTTTTGCTCGTGCTTGCTAAGAGCCGCGAAATAGAAATAAGGAACTACTTTCAAATAGAAGCGGCCATTTTGAGAGCTATGACATCACGGTTCTAAATGACCAAATATGGAATATTTATAAATATGAAAATTTACTGATTTATAGGGAAAAAATGACAGCAACTGTATGAAAAATATATAATACTTAATGGCAATAATGATTTATATCACCAGTAAAAAAACCCATTCATTTGCAGTGAGTTTCTTCGTTTTAAATGATATTTATCAATATTCCATACATGGTAATGTGGAACTATGACGTCATAGTTCTAAAAATGGCGGCTCCCATATTTGTTTTAGAACAACCTTTAAATGGTCATATCTTTTTTGTTTATCATCCGATTTTGATAATTCTTTCACCTTTTTCCAAGTTTTTCAGAACTCTCAGTAATAGAGTTTGTTTGGCTGTGGCGCTACATTCCCTTTAATTCTGCTTCGTTAAAATTACTGTTCTCCTAAAAATATTATGTTTAGCTCTGCTGGCCTAGTGTCTTTTACATCAATGAAAGCTCGGACAAGTTCGAAAAACTAGTCAGATCGGATGAATAAAACAAGCGTTATGGCCCTTGTTTTACTGAAAAATGACATATTCTACATTGTGAACACCCACAGACCTAATAACAAATAGATTGGACACTAGAAAAATTATCTAAATTTCACGTGGCCCAGTGCGAAAATGTCACAAAACATTTCCCAACTTTAAACACACATAATTATGAAGAGTTCTATAGATACAAGTTTCATTCATGCCACATCCCATCGCAATTTTAATTTTCTTTCCAATGATAGTATTTTGCTTTCTCGTTCATCAGGACCTGTTTAATTTACGTATATATTGCACATCCCCATCTATATACAGCCCCTGCTTACATTTAAAGCAAAAAAGGAGTTTGATGGAAATTGACTGCATGTCAAAACCTTGATTTTTAAGAGAAAAGCGAAAAATTATGACATTTTTATATTTAAACATCCTTTTATACAATTTATTATTTTGAAAATAAACATAAATTATTATAATCCCATTTTGCTATTTACTATGAATCTTTTAAATGTTTTCTCATCAAAATCAGTGAATAATTGAGAGAGAAGATAGAACACAGACCTAATAACAATATGTATTAATATGTCTGTGGATACAAGGAAAATGTCGGCAAAGAATCTTGTTTATGAACTTTGTCAGATTGATAATATTGATAAAAACTTGGACAAGTTCGAAAAACAGCCTTATTCCTCTTTGTGAGCGCTCTATCACATTCATTTTGTATTTAATCTTTTCCAAACTTGACGAGATTGTTGATATTAATGAAAACTCAAACCAGTTCGAAAACCGGTTAGATCATATACGTATAAACACAAGAGTTATGGTCCTTGATTTATTGAACAATTCCACCTTCTCTCTTGAGAACACTCTAGCATCTTCATTTTGTAGTTGTTGATCTTTACCAATCTTGACCAGATTGTTGATATCGACGTAAGCGTGAACAAGTTTGAACACCAGCTGGATCAAATAAATTAGTAACACCATAATTATGGCCCTTGATTTATTGAAAATTGCTATATTTGGCTTCGTTAGCACTTGAGCACCACTATTGTGTCTCCGCCATAGGTCCGTAAAACGTCGATGTAAAAGTCAGATGTGTCAAAAGTGTGTCTCGACTATAATTCCTAAACTACTGAAGGAACTTAAATAATCCTATAAAGAAACGTTCAGCATGATGAGGTCTGTCAAGTGCATTTGGGTCCTTACCGCAAAAGGTCACACTTGGAGGTTAGAGGTCAAATGAGTTAAAATTGTGTCTCAGCCATTACTTGTAAAGTACTGAAGAGAATTTCATGAAATTTCACACAATTTTTAATCATAATGAAAAGGTTTGACGCGTGTTCCTTAAAGGTCAAGGTCATACGCGTCTGTTCATTAAAGGTCAAGTTCATACTTTAAACATTAGTTAATGCCTTTCCAGACAAAATATTATGCACACTAAGTTAGGTCATACTTTGAGTTTCAGCAACAACGTCTAAACTACTGAATGGACTTTGATAAAACTACATAAAAATGTTCAGCATGATGAGAATGTGCTTTGCGCATAAAGAATCCGGTCTGTACCTCAAAGTTCAGTCACACTTGGAGGTCAAAGATCATATTAGTCAAAACGGTCTCTGTCACAACTCCTAAAGTATTAAGGAATGTTGATAAAATCTATACGGAAATGTTCAGCATGATCAGAAGTTGTGTCACACATAAGAAACTGGTCTGTACCTCAAAGGTCAAGGTCACACTTGGTGGTCAAATGAGTCAAATGCATGTCTTAGCCATAACTTTGAAAGTACTGAAGGAAACTTGATGAAATCCCCATGATATAAGAGCCATGTTAGCCAGCAGAGCGTCCACATGTCCTCTTGGGTAATCACAAAGTACTCGCATCGACCCCACTTTTTGTCGTCTGTCCGAAGCAGTTATGGGCTGTTCGAAAATACAGAAGGGAATTTCACAAATCTTCACCCACACAAACGTTAATTACAATGAGAATGTGTGTCAGGCGGAATAATCAGATCCTTACAGCAAAGGTCAAGGTCCCACTTGGAGGTCAAAAGAGTCCAATTTATATCTCAGCCATAACTTGAAAGTACTAAAGGGAACATTAAGCAATAGCCTAATTCTTTCCCAGGAAACACACGAGGTCGTATAAATCAATATAATTTGCAGACCCACTCTGTATAACTGAGCCGAGCTACCCAACATACAAGTATGATTCAAGTTTGAGTAACCTGGTGCATGAAGTTCATGAGAAACAGAGCTAAAAACTTAAACATCTGCAATAAAATCTTCACCGCTGCAGGTCTGAATCCCACTGGGAGCTCGATCTGTCTACTGGGAAAGTGTCGATTCTTACATATGGTGGCAGGTGTACAGTACTGGTTTTACTCAGGAAAAATGGGGTGGCCGGCCTCTACCACAAAACAAGAGGTCAATGACCTTGAAGCTCTACTGATTATTTTTAGCCGTGGCGGCCATCTTGAATTTCCGGCCGACCTGAAATTTTGCTAGGATCAATAATACATCAAGAGCAACATTTCTGTAAAGTTTCATGAAAATCCGCCAAGTAGTTTCAAAGGAGTAGTCGCTACAAGTTTTTACTATATAACTCTATGTAAACAAAGATGGCCGCTGGCAGCCATGTTTAACGTCGAATCAAAACGATTTTTGAGAAGGACCAACATCATGTCATACTGATCATTTTAGAAAAATCCCATATCAATATCACTTACAGTTTTCAAGAAGTAGTCGCTACAAACTTGTATTTTAAAAATCTATTTTTAGCTTTGGCGGCCATCTTGGATTTCACATCAACATGAATTTTTGCTAGGATCAACTAGACTTCATGGGCAACATTTCTGTAAAGTTTCATGAAAATCCAGCCAGTAGTTTCAGAGGAGTAGTCGCTACAAATAAAAGTTTACGGACGGACGGACAGACAGACGGACGACGCACCACGGCATAAGCTCTGCTGATCTCTGATCAGAAGAGCTAAAAATGACCATCATATATGGCCTAACATGTGCTAAAAATGACGTTAAACACCATACAAATCAATCTATATGGTATAACAAAGATGACACAAAAACAAGTCATTTTCACTAACATTTTATTCCTCTCTCTCTCAGTCCATAGTTACATGATGATGAGGTAAGGTAACATGTAAAGTAACATGTGTTACACATAACAAACACACCTTATACACAATAAACATATGTAAAACGCCCATTACACAAACACTTACATTTTTTGTGTAGAACATAAACTAACAATTCTGTTACACATCATTCTGTTTTTTAAGTATAATTATATCATTTATTCATAACATATATTTTTCGTGTATCCTCAATTTATATAACAACAACTATATGTATCAACACAATATATATATATATATATAATTATCATATAAAGCACTGTTCATTTGTCAAACACCGGGGAAAACATGTATCTTTACATATTCTCAACTTATGCACCATCTATTAAATCATTTTAGAATTATTTTATTTTTAGAATTTTGTGATTCTTGGTTCGAAGAAACTCATTACTCTGCAATGAGTGATACAAACAGCCTTAATCTGTTTCTCACAGCAATTAAAAGGCTCATTCAGTTCTGAAAACACACTGAGTTGCATCATAAAAGCATGACGTGATGTCATTATAGCATGATGTGATGTTATAATACCAGGGTGTGATGTCATAATACAAGAAAGTGATGTCATGATAGAAGCAACCAAAGAAAATATGAATGAAGCATTCTGATTGGTTCAGTGATAAAAACTGGACCAATGAAACCAGTTAATTTAAAGCTCATTACATTCTCAGAACACACTGAGGTTTTACTGCACATTGAGTAATGGGGTTCTTGAAACCCAGAAACACAAAATTCTAATAATAAAATAATTCTAAAATGATTTAATAGACTGTTTAAAGGGATCGACGGTGATCTGGAAGGACTGTGGATGTCGATTCAAACATAAAACCATCATAATGTGCTTCAGTTTCATCTAGTGTTATGTCCTCTTATATGTAATTTTTACTGAACAATTTAACCCTTAGCTCGCTATGAATGTATAATGGACTGTCCTTCCTTTGAATTTGGACCATTCCATTTATGTTACAAAGGGGTGTTTGGGTTAAATGACTGATAAGTAGGTAGACAGTGTAAACCCTGATCAGCCTGTGAGTTACTCGCAAGCTGATCTGGGTTTACACTGGCTGCAAAGGCTGTTGTAGTCGCCCTTATCAGGCTAAGAGTTAAACTAAAAAGCACCTGTATTTTGCTTTTCTAAAGTGACCTTAATTGTGGCAATCGGGTGACAATATCAATCTGGTGACGACATCAAATGGGTGACGATATTGATCGGTGGCGATATCGATTGCAGCCTATATTTAAAAACTCATGAATTAACAATTTTGACTGTATTTCAGGTTTCAGTTTTTACCTTTTATTTATGGAAAAGATAATAGTGACCCAGTCAGAAATGACGGGAATGGTGTAGAAACATACGGTAAATACATTTACATCTGATTTTGGAATGCACTATCAATAAATTATATATATGTCAATCAAGATTTTTTCATTAGGGTGTCTGAAAAATGACATACCGGTAGTTGTGAATTCATCAATTCTCTATTTATTTTTTATGCAATGGTATATTACATGTACAGTTATAGGACTGTCCCGAAAACATGTAGTAGTTACTAATCAGCTATTACATGATAATCAGCTGGTTGTCAGCATACCCAGCATGAGGTCAACAAAATGGCAATAAATCACCTAACATGCCAGCTAATGAACTAAAACTTTGTCCATACAGAATTAAACGTTAGAAGTATAGATCACTGCCTTATCTCTATTTTGTTACACCAACTTACTTCTAATTTTTTAAATGTGCCTATCTGCTGTCAGATAATTGAAGCCCTGCTGTGCGGAAATGGGTATTTTATTGCTCTGGGGTCAGTTAATTACATGAATGAATTATAGAGATTCTCAATAAACAGAGGAGTCTCCGGTATAACTGTGTAAGGGGACATAACCCTGGCTGCAGCAATTCTGTTTTCTATTAAGGTGTTATTCAGCTTGCTGTTAAACAAGACAGCTGCCATAATAAAGGAATATTATAATCCTATTGTTTGGGGCGCTTGTTTCAGCCAAAGTTTTTTTTTTACTTTTAAGATAAAACTCAACTAGAAAAAAATATTAGTGAATATAAGTGAAGTTAGGGCATTTTCAAAGCAAATTATGCTGCATCAAAAATTTAAAAAATATATTTTTTTAGAACTGTTATCCAAAAATGTTTTTCATGTGTTGGATAAATGTAAATTAAGACACACTAAAAGATCTGTAGCAAAATATTAAGGCAAACTGAAGTTATTTGAGATTTTCTGCTACTCCCGCAACAAGGAATTTACATGGGGAAAAAAACCCACTTATAAAGTATTTTGGCTTTAAGATATTTATTTCTTAACCGATTTTCAAAACTAAGGTATTTTTATTTACCACTAAAAAATCCAGTTCTAATGATATATAGTTTATGTACGTACTTTTAAAATTGCTCATGTTAATGCTGAAAAACTTTAGGCTGAAACAAGGTCCCGAAAAATAATACCTGTATTAAACTAATATCATCTGGTAATGAATGGTGACTGAATCATTAGCGCTAAGCGGAACTACTGTATCTTGGTCCTTATTTATATACTGAACAAAAAAGAAACTTCTGCTATAGACAGTAAAATGGGAAAAAAATAATGATGTTTTAAGAATAATTAGAATGACCGCCAACAATAGTCCTAACAAAAATGTTTTTGAAAAGTTCAGTACACAAGGGTACACACCCTTTTTCTTAAAACATGCATTTTGGCCACAAATGTGGCCCAGTTGGGTAATACGTGATCCAGCTGGGTAATATGTGGCCCAGTTGGGTAATACGCGACCCAGCTTGGTAATATGTGGCCCAGCTGGGTAATATGTGGCCCAGTTGGATAATACGTGATCCAGCTGGGTAATATGTAGTCCAGCTGGGTGATATGTGGTTCAGACGAGTAATATGTGGCCCAGTTGGGTAATACATGATCCAGCTGGGTAATATGTGGTCCAGCTGGGTAATATGTGGCCCATTTGGTTAATACATGATCCAGCTGGGTAATACGTGGTCCAGCTGGGTAATATGTGGTCCAGTTGGGTGATATGTGGCTCTGAGTTGAGTAATAGGTGGTCCAGCTGGGTAATACGTGGTCCAGCTGGGTAATATGTGATCCAGCTGGGTAATATGTGGTCCAGCTGGGTGATATGTGGTTCAGCTGGGTAATACATGGTCCAGCTGGGTAATATGTGGTCCAGCTGGGTAATATGTGATCCAGCTGGGTAATATGTGGTCCAGCTGGGTGATATGTGGTCCAGCTGGATAATATGTGGTCCAGCTGGGTGATATGTGGTCCAGCTGGGTGATATGTGGTCCAGCTGGGTGATATGTGGTCCAGCTGGGTAATACGTGGTCCAGCTGGGTAATACATGGTCCAGCTGGGTAATATGTGGTCCAGCTGGGTGATATGTGGTCCAGCTGGGTAATACGTGGTCCAGTGGTCCAGCTGGGTAATACGTGTCCAGCTGGGTAATACGTGGTCCAGCTGGGTAATACGTGGTCCAGCTGGGTAATATGTGGTCCAGCTGGGTAATATGTGGTCCAGCTTGGTACTACATGGTCCAGCTGGGTAGTATGTGATCCAGCTGGGTAATATGTGGTCCAGCTGGGTGATATGTGGTCCAGCTGGGTGATATACGGCCCTGAGTTGAGTAATATGTGGTCCAGATGGGTTATGTGGATGGCCGAGCTAGGTAAGAGCTTGAAAAAACAGGTTCATCAGTTAAATATTAAATAATTGGAACATTTCAATGACATCTGGCAATAAACATAAGAGTGTAATCTGATTTTCATTTCAAGAAATTTTATGCAAATTATATTAATCTCAACAATTTCACAGAAGTACGTTAGCTACAGCAGAATGTTTGGACTACATTGCGAGCTAAAGCACATGTTCAGGTGTATGAGACGATTCTTCATAGCGTGGTTGTAATTATACCTTTGGACATCAAATACTGTAGTTTAAAGGGCCATTGACAACAATCAAGGAGTTACGTGCACAAAATTCAGTTCTCTCATCGCACTGAAATTTTCCAAACACTTTTTATCCAGGATATTTACCTAAAACCTTATTATTTTTCAGCAATTTGAACACCTATAAAATTCACATCTTCTTAAAGAGAATTTAGGCATACATTCAAATAGCTTTATCATTGAGAGTTCTGAAAATCTTCGAAAAAGTGTGAAGGAGTTAAAAAATCGGATGATAAACAAAGATAAGTTTTATTGATATTTCCAATTATTTAATGTCAAACCTAAACCAAATTCTGTTTAATGGCAGTAAGGAAATGTAATTCCCTCTACAACCACACCACCAATACAGATCAACATGACGAGGTGTATAAATTAAATATTTCATGAACAAACAAAACGGCAATGTGTGGCCAAGGTAGGTAACTCGAGGTATATTTAGGTTATGAAACAATTACTGGATTAACTACAATGTAACTGCTAAGTTGTTTTATATTGTAATAACTATGTAACAAATTTCAAAATTTATGGAAGCTCACATTTCTGTTCATTTTAATGCTTAACAAAAAATGAGCTTTGAGCTATTACATTCTTAAGCCATACAATTGAATTGAATTGAATTGGGTTTTAAGGCGCACCAACACATGAAAGGTTATATGGCGCCTAACAGGAATCATCCTCCATGTACATCGAGATAAAATATGGAGAATGGGCCTAGAACCTTCTCACCATGAACTGCAGATTCTATTGTAGACACTTCATTTATGCTGGAGCCACGGTTATTGTTTTTCTGCCACTACTCTAGTGATGTGAGCGAGATGGCACCTGAAACAATGCATGGGTCATGATGAAGACCTTTAATGAGCACTTAGCAGATATTAGCTCAAAAGAGAATTTCCTGGACATGATTATATTCCTCATTACCATATTCAGCCCTATTACAGGCGCTTGACTATTCTGAAAAAGGAGGCGCTTTTAATGACCATTACATAGTCCCAATAAACCTGGTACTGAGTGCCGCACTTTATCCCAGTCTCCATAAACCAGGTACCAAATACCGCCTTATATCTTGGTCCCCATAAGCCTGGTACCAAATACTGCCTTATATCTCGGTCCCCATAAGCCTGGTACCAAATACTGCCTTATATCTCGGTCCCCATAAGCCTGGTACCAAATACTGCCTTATATCTCGGTCCACATAAGCCTGGTACCAAATACTGCCTTATATCCCAGTCCCCATAAACCAGGTACCAAATACCGCCTTATATCTCGGTCCCCATAAGCCTGGTACCAAATACCGCCTTATATCTCGTTCCCCATAAGCCTGGTACCAAATACTGCCTTATATCCCAGTCCCCATAAACCTGGTACCAAATACCGCCTTTTATCCCGGTCCTCATAAACCTGGTACCAAATACCGCCTTATATCTCGGTCCCCATAAGCCTGGTACCAAATACCGCCTTATATCCCGGTCCCCATAAACCTGGTACCAAATACTGCCTTTTATCCCAGTCCCCATAAACCTGGTACCAAATACCGCCTTATATCCCGGTCCCCATAAACCTGGTACCAAGTACCACCTTATATCCTGTACCAAATACCGCCTTATATCCCGGTCCATAAACCTGGTACCAAATACCGCCTGATATCCCAGTCCTCATAAACCTGGTACAAAATACCACCTGATATCCCGGTCCCCATAAAATAAACCTGGTACCAAGTACCACCTTATATCCTGGTCACCATAAACCCGGCACCAAGTACCGCCTAATATCCTGGTCACCATTAACCTGGTACCAAGTACCATCTTATATCCTGGTCACCATAAACCCGGCACCAAGTACCGCCTTATATCCTAGTCACCATAAACTTGGTACCAAGTACCACCTTATAAATACACCGTGTAACGAAAGGCCTCAGAAAATTATCGATTTCTACGTCCTAGAATTTGAACGAAGACTTGGCAATTTTGTCGATTTTGCGATTTTGTCGCATCAGAAACTGAAATGCGAACCAGTTTCGTTGACTTTCAATCCATTTATTAATCGTGCTAGCTGTGCATTAACAAAAACACACAATCACCACCCATAACTTGGCAATCAGTGAAAAAATGAAAGGTATTTTTTTGATGAATTTTGACTCGACTTACTGACGAGAATAAGAGTACTTCTTTACTTACAATTTGGAAAGCTTTCACTTATAGGTATAAGGGATGCTTATAGGAATGAATATGGTAATTTTAATTTAAGATGAAAAATGGTTATGTACAATACTAAAAGCAAAGTTGAGCAAAAATTAATAAACATAATACAAGGTAAGCCTATTTAAAACAAGAGAAACTTAACAATATATATTCTGGAATAAATATGTGTACAATTTTTTTTACCGTACAGTGCTCATATACAATAAATAATACTACAAAAACAACACAATTTTATGATATGGAAATGCCCACGATAAAAGAAATTACTTTTTTTTTGTCCTCAACCTCTTTATAAAGCTGATTGCCTCCAGTTTTAGTGCCAAACTGCGGTATCTTGTTCTCTATTTATATATAGATATCCACAGATTCGCATTCACCCTTCAATGCATTTGGAATGGTGAAAAAAAAAAACTTCTGTCAAAAAAATAGTTTTCGAACTTCTATCCAAATAATAAATCGACCAGGTTTTTTACTGAATTTGATGTACAAAGTTGTAATTTTCATGAAGACAATACGCTTTAACATATTGCACAACCAACTCGTTCAGTAGGTGGAATATGCATGACATAGTTTACACTGTATAAGAGGTGTTGGCAAAAAAATCAGTTGAACAAAATGGTGGCATTTTCACTGCACCAAAATTGTACTGTGTTGCTTGCATTTCGATAGTGTTCTGATTTTACATAGTTTATTGCAACTTTTGAAAAACATTTCTATATGATAAAACAACATCAGAATATCTACCATATTTAGCTTTTAAAAAAAATCCATTTTAGACCACTCTGGATGCAAGCTCTTTATAACAAATTCATTTAACAATTAATAAAGGGTAATAACTCTTGTTAATACAGATTTAACACAGACAAGGGCTATAACTCTTGTTAATACATATTTTACACAAACAAGGGCTATAACTCTTGTTAATACAGATTTAACACAAACAAGGGCTATAACTCTTGTTAATACATATTTAACACAGACAAGGGCTATAACTCTTGTTAATACAGATTTAACACAGACAAGGGCTATAACTCTTTTTAATACAGATTTAACACAAACAAGAGCTATAACTCTCATTAATACAGACTTAACACAAACAAGGGCTATAACTCTTGTTAATACAGACTTAACACAAACAAGGGCTATAACTCTTGTTAATAAAGACTTAACACAAACAAGGGCTATAACTCTTGTTGATACAGACTTAACACAAACACGGGCTATAACTCTTGTTGATACAGACTTAACACAAACAGGGGCTATAACTCTTGTTAATACAGACTTAACACAAACAAGGGCTATAACTCTTGTTAATACAGATTTAACACAAACAAGAGCTATAACTCTCATTAATACAGACTTAACACAAACAAGGGCTATAACTCTTGTTAATACAGACTTAACACAAACAAGGGCTATACCTCTTGTTGATACAGACTTAACACAAACAAGGGCTATAACTCTTGTTGATACAGACTTAACACAAACAAGGGCTATAAATCTTGTTGATACAGACTTAACACAAACAAGGGCTATAACTCTTGTTGATACAGACTTAACACAAACAAGGGCTATAACTCTTGTTAATACAGACTTAACACAAACACGGGTTTATAATAACTCTTGATAATACAGTCATGCAAACAAGGGCCATAACTCTTGTTAACACAAAACTTCAATCATTTCTTACTCACAAAGCAAGAGACATAACTCTTACTAGTACAGACGAAACTCAAACAATATATACTGACAAAAACACGACAGACCACTTATAACAGGCACATACATGTAAAATCATATTTTTTTTTATCACTTTATTTGTGCAGCCCTTTTCCTTTAAACAGGGTAACAAATTTAACAGTTCACCGGGTGAAAAATGATTTGTCTTATACTTGATATATTCGTATACACAACAATGTAGAATGGGCGGCAATATATAAACAGTAAGATACAATTTCAACAATAGTAGAATACGCTCCAAAAATTATAGTTTTTATGGTATTGACTACGTAATACCCATGTGCTATACCTATGAAAATATAAATACCTATGAGTATATAAATAACCATGTGTTATACCCATGAGTATATAAATACCCATGTGTTATACACATACGTATATACATGTATACCCATGTGCTATACTCATGAGAATATAAATACCCATGAGTACATGTTATACCCATATGTTATACCCATGAGTATATACCTATCCATGTGTTATACCAATGAGTGTATAAATACCCATGTGTTATACCAATGAGTATATAAATACTCATGTGTTATACCAATGAGTATATAAATAGACATGTGTTATATAAATACCCACAAGTATATAAATACCCATGTGTTATACCAATGAGTATATAAATACCCATGTGTTATACCAATGAGTATATAAATACTCATGTGTTATACCAATGAGTATATAAATACATATGTGTTATATAAATACCCACAAGTATATAAATACCCATGTGTTATACCAGTGAGTATATAAATACCCATGTGTTATACCAATGAGTATATAAATACCCATTTGTTATACCAATGAGTATATAAATACCCATGTGTTATACCAGTGAGTATATAAATACCCATGTGTTATACCAGTGAGTATATAAATACTCATGTGTTATACCAATGAGTATATAAATACACATGTGTTATATAAATACCCACAAGTATATAAATACCCATGTGTTATACCAATGAGTATATAAATACCCATGTGTTATACCAATGAGTATATAAATACTCATGTGTTATACCAATGAGTATATAAATACACATGTGTTATATAAATACCCACAAGTATATAAATACCCATGTGTTATACCAATGAGTATTTAAATACCCATTTGTTATACCAATGAGTATATAAATACCCATGTGTTATACCAGTGAGTATATAAATACCCATGTGTTATACCAATGAGTGTATAAATACCCACGTGTTATACCAATGAGTATATAAATACCCATGTGTTATACCAATGAGTATATAAATACTCATGTGTTATACCAATGAGTATATAAATACACATGTGTTATATAAATACCCACAAGTATATAAATACCCATGTGTTATACCAGTGAGTATATAAATACCCATGTGTTATACCAATGAGTATATAAATACCCATTTGTTATACCAATGAGTATATAAATACCCATGTCTTATACCAGTGAGTATATAAATACCCATGTGTTATACCAATGAGTATATAAATACCCATTTGTTATACCAATGAGTATATAAATACCCATGTGTTATACCAATGAGTATATAAATACCCATTTGTTATACCAATGAGTATATAAATACCCATGTGTTATACCAGTGAGTATATAAATACCCATTTGTTATACCAATGAGTATATAAATACCTATGTGTTATACCAGTGAGTATATAAATACCCATGTGTTATACCAGTGAGTATATAAATACCCATTTGTTATACCAATGAGTATATAAATACCTATGTGTTATACCAGTGAGTATATAAATACCCATGTGTTATACCAATGAGTATATAAATACACATGTGTTATACCCATGAGAATATAAATACCCATGAGAGTAAATAAATACCCATGTGTTATACCAATGAGTATATAAATACCCATGTGTTATACCAATGAGTAAATAAATACCCATGTGTTATACCAATGAGTATATAAATACCCATGTGTTATACCAATGAGTAAATAAATACCCATGTGTTATACCAATGAGTAAATAAATACCCATGTGTTATACCAATGAGTATATAAATACCCATGTGTTATACCAGTGAGTATATAAATACCCATGTGTTATACCAATGAGTATAAAAATACACATGTGTTATATAAACACCCATGTGTTATACCAGCAAGAATATAAATACCCATGTGTTATACCCATATGTATATACATACCCATATGTACATACATACCCATGTGATATACCCATTAGTATATAAAAAACAATGTTATATGTTATTAATATTAGAAAAATAACTTGACAGTACCATAAATGAACAGTTTTCATTAATAATTAAAACAAATGCCAAAAGTTTCTAGAGCATGGTAATTATGCAACACTTTGTTCAGAATTTTTCAGTTTTTTTTTATGTCGTTACATGCTCATAGCTAAGCTGAGGCTGACAACAAGTTGCTTTTATTGATTCGGCAAGAAATCTGGCATTAAAACCGCAGTTTATGAGAAAATGTATGACACAAGTGTATTAATACCAAGAAGTGGAATTTTTTTTTTTTTTTAATAGAATTTAAAACTCGCTCCTGAATGAGGACTTGATTTCTAAGGCTAGAGAAAAATCCAAAACGACATTTTGTTTGCGGAGAAAAACAAAAACAACAAAATAAATAGTCTAGTAATATACCCTATATGGGGATCTTAAAATAAAATATGTTAACAACTGTAAAGCAGATATTTGTTGTTCTCGACAAATTTATTTCAATAGTTTAGTTTAAATATATTTATTTTACATCAATTGTAATGAAAGCTCTATAAACTTATGTTAATGACTTTCGATGTCTTCCTGGGTAGAACCAGTACTAAACAAATGCAGATAATAATGTTTTGCTCAGGGACAGAACACATGTAAATGCCGGGAATCGAGCCCAGGATTTTTCGACCACTAGACCATGGCGCTCCTCTATAATTTATTTCATTGAGAAGATAACTAATTATTTTCACGAGTACGTAGCATTTTGAGATTAAAATGTTTTATCCACAACCAAATTTCTGTTTGTTTTATAACAAGAAAAGTTTGTAAAACATATATGCCCCCCTTCAACGACCATGACACAAAACATTCCTGCCAACTTTCAAGTTTGTAGTGCCAACTGTTCTTGAGTTATCGCGAAGACAAGCAATTTTTAGTGATTTTTTACACGTTTTGTTTCCAACCACATTTCTTATGCGAATCTACCCAAAAGGGGACCTGCACAACTAGACCATGACGCAAACATTCCTGCCAATTTTCGAGTTTGTAGTGCCAGCTCTCTTTGAGTTATCGCTAAGACAATATTTCGGGACGGACGGACGGACTGACCGACATTTGCAAAGCAATATGACCTTCGAAGGGGGGCATAATTACAATTTTATAAAGTAAGATGTCATTTTTGGTGACACTGTTTGCTCAACATGGTTGAAATTCCATCTTTAACGAACCATAATTTAAAGATACACAAGTGATATTTTAATAAACTAATACTAACTTTCTTATTTCCGATTCATCGGCTAAACTTTCCTTTTAACTTTCAGATTTGCATGTAAATATTAAGGTCTGAGCAAACAATATTTAGCTTCAAGAAAGTAGGTCACCATGAGGAAAAAACTGGGACAAAATGTCACGTCGATTTGAGGAACATAGCAATGAGGTCTGGGCAATAAGAAGAACACGCTGGCGAAGTCTGGTCAATATCCTGCACAAGGAAGAGATGAATGGTTGAATTGTTTTATGTCATTTTCAGCACATTTTAGGCTATATATGCGGTTGATTTGTTTGTGGTGGAGGCAGACCACCCACTTTTTCCTGGCTAGAACCAGTACTGTACACCTCCCGCTATCCGTAAGAATCGACACTTTCTCACTTACAAATGGAGCTCCCAGTGGGGTTTGAACCCGCTCTCGATAAGAGCTAAGTAGCATCTTTATTATCCTGGCCACAGAGCGCTTACAATGACGAGATAAAAGGTTAAATTAAACAAGTCCTGATGCACCTACAATCAGCGCCAAAGTGATCACTAAGTCGCAATCCACAATTAGGCCGACAAAAATGATATATACCCTTACAATGTAGAAACTGATCTCTGACTGCTAAACCCCAATATTTCATCTTGGCATTGAATCAAGAAGATTATATATCTTCCTACACAAAAGACACAAATCCCAAAATAGCAACTTCAAACAGCCAGAACTGCCATTATTACAGACAAGTGACAAGACTCGGGTGGAATTTTGTTATGCCAAATTGAATATTGATGTACACTTGTCATCAAGTTTCCTACTCTAGACACGATTTTTCCGAAGATATGAGAAATGATATTCCATACAGACAATATTTGACTTTCCAAACATTTCTGTTCGTTTTAATTGCTTCATTTCTGGGAGTCGAATGAGACAGATTAGACACATACCTTTTTTTTGATAATTTCACAAGCAATAGGCATGTCCGAGCTATTCAAATCAATAAGTAATGTTTTCCCAAATATTAAGCTATAGAAATAGATACTGGCTTGGTGAAATTATATATTATAGCACAAAGGTAACTTTTCCATGCATTTCCAGAAAAAAAAGAAGATTATACAGATAACTCTAACCTTGACAGTATAATTATAAACTCCATGAAAGAAACACATTGGGAAGCCATAAGAATTTAAAGGGACACATAGCAACCTTGAAGTATTTCCCCCACTAGCTGCGCCCGGTATCGTATTTCACCTACTAGTTGCGCCTGGTATCGTATTTCGCCTACTAGTTGCACCGGTTCTGTATTTCCCCTACTAGTTGTGCCCGGTACTGTATTTCCCCTACTAGTTGTGCACGGTATCGTATTTCCCCTACTAGTAGAGCCAGGACTGTATTTCTCCTACTAGATGTGCCCGGTACCGTATTTCCCCTACTAGTTGCGCTGGTACTCATTTCCCCTACTAGTTGCGCCGGTACTGTATTTCTCCTACTAGTTGTGCCCAGTATTGTATTTCCCCTACTAGATGTGCCCCGGTACCGTATTCTCCCTACTAGTTGCGCCTGGTACTTATTTCCCCTACTAGTTGTGCCCGGTACCGTATTTCCCCTACTAGTTGTGCCCGGTACTGTATTTCCCCTACTAGTAGAGCTGGTACTTATATCCCTTACTAGTTGCGCCGTTACTGTATTTCCCCTACTAGTTGCGCCCAGTATCGTATTTCCCCTACTAGTTGAGCCGGTACCGTATTTCCCCTACTAGTTACGCCAGGGTACTTATTTCCCCTGCTAGTTGTGTCCAGAACCGTATTTCCCCTACTAGTTGCGCCTGGTACTTATTTCCCCTACTAGTTGTGCCCGGTACTGTATTTCCCCTACTAGTTGCGCCCGGTACTGTATTTCCCCTACTAGTTGTGCCGTGTACTGTATTTCCCCTACTAGTTGTGCCCGGTACTGTATTTCCCCTACTAGTTGCGCCCGGTACTATATCCCCTACTAGTTGTGCCCGGTACTGTTATTTCCCCTACTAGTTGTGCCCTGTACTGTATTTCCCCTAATAGTTGTGCCCGGTACTGTATTTTCCCTACTAGTTGCACCCGGTACTTATTTCCCCTACTAGTTGTGCCCGGTACTGTATTTCCCCTACTAGTTGTGCCCTGTACTGTATTTCCCCTAATAGTTGTGCCCGGTACTGTATTTTCCCTACTAGTTGTGCCCGGTACTGTATTTCCCCTAATAGTTGTGCCCGGTACTGTATTTTCCCTACTAGTTGCACCCGGTACTTATTTCCCCTACTAGTTGTGCCCGGTACTGTATTTCCCCTACTAGTTGTGCCCGGTACTGTATTTCCCCTACTAGTTGCGCCCGGTACTGTATTTTCCCTACTAGTTGTGCCCGTTACTGTATTTCCCCTACTAGTTGCGCCTGTACTTATTTCCCCCTACTAGTTGTGCCCTGGTACCGTATTTCCCCTACTAGTAATGCCAGTACTGTACTTCCCCTACAAGTAGCACCGGTACTAAATTTCCCCTACTAGTTGTGCCCGGTACTGTATTTCCCCTACTAGTTGTGCACGGTACAGTATTTCCCCTACTAGTTGCGCCGGTACTGTATTTCCCCTACTAGTACCACCGTTGCTGTATTTCCCCTACTAGTTGCGGCGGTACTGTATTTCCCCTACTAGTTGTGCACGGTACCGTATTTCCCCTACTAGTTGCGCCCGGTACTGTATTGCCCCTGCTAATTGTGCCCGGTACTGTATTTCCCCTACTAGTTGTGCACGGTACAGTATTTCCCCTACAAGTTGCGCCGGTACTGTATTTCCCCTACTAGTAGCACCGGTGCTGTATTTCCCCTACTAGTAGTGCCGGTACTGTATTTCCCCTACTAGTTGCGCCGGTACTGTATTTCCCCTACTAGTTATGCACGGTACCGTATATTCCCTACTAGTTGCGCCCGGTACTGTATTTCTCCTGCTAATTATTTCCCCTACTAGTTGCGCCGGTACTGTATTTCCCCTACTAGTTGCGCCGGTACTGTATTTCCCCTACTAGTTATGCCCGGTACCGTATATTCCCTACTAGTTGCGCCCGGTACTGTATTTCTCCTGCTAATTGTGCCCGGTACTGTATGTCCCCTACTAGCTGCGCCGGTACTGTATTTCCCCTACTAATTGCGCCCGGTACATATTTCCGCTACAAGTTGTGCCCGGTATCGTATTTCCCCTACTAGTAGCGCCGGTACTGTATTTCCCCTACTAGTTGTGCACGGTACCGTATTTCCCCTACTAGTTGTGCCCGGTACCGTATTTCCCCTACTAGTAGCGCCGGTACTGTATTTCCCCTACTAGTTGTGCCGGTACCGTATTTCCCTTACTAGTTGCGCCCGGTACCGTATTTCCCCTACTAGTAACGCCTGTACTGTATTTCTCCTACTAGTTGTGCCCAGTACCGTATTTCCCCTACTAGTAGCGCCGGTACTGTATTTCCGCCACTAGTTGTGCCGGTACCGTATTTCCCCTACTAGTTGCGCCTGGGTACTGTATTTTCCCTACTAGTTGGGCCGGTACCGTATTTCCCCTACTAGTTGCGGCGGTATTGTATTCTCCCTACTAGTAGCGCCGGTACCGTATTTCCCCTACTAGTAGCACCGGTACCGTATTTCCCCTACTAGTTGCACCCGGTATTGTATTCTCCCTACAAGTAGCGCCGGTACCGTAGTTCCCCTACTAGTTGCACCCGGTACTGTATTTCCCCTAGTAGTTGTGCCCAGTACTGTATTTCCCCTACTAGTTGTGCCCAGTACTGTATTTCCCCTACTAGTTGCACCCGGTACTGTATTTCTCCTACTAGTTGTGCCCGGTACCATATTTCCCCATACAAGTTGCACCCGGTACTGTATTTCCCCTACAAGTTGTGCCCGGTACTGTATTTCCCCTACTAGTTGCACCCAGTACTGTATTCCCCTACTAGTAGCACCTGGTACTGTATTTTCCCTAGTAGTTGTGCGCGGTAATGTATTTCCACTACTAGATGTGCCCGGTACTGTATTTCCCCTACTAGTTGCACCCGGTACTGTATTTTCCCTACTAGTTGTGCCCGGTACTATATTTCATCTACTAGTTGCACCCGGTACTGTATTTCCCCTACTAGTTGTGCCCGGTACCGTATTTTCCCCACTAGTAGCGCCGGTACTGTATTTCCCCTACTAGTTGTGCCGGTACCGTATTTCCCCTGCTAGTTGCGCCTGGGTACTTTTTTTTCCCTACATGTCTGGCCGGTACCGTATTTCCCCTACTAGTTGCGGCGGTATTGTATTCTCCCTACTAGTAGCGCCGGTACTGTATTTCCCCTACTAGTAGCACCGGTACCTTATTTCCCCTACTAGTTGCACCCGGTATTGTATTCTCCCTACTAGACGCCGGTACTGTATTTCCCCTACTAGTAGCACCAGACCGTAGTTCCCCTACTAGTTGCACCAGGTACCGTAGTTCCCCTACTAGTTGCACCAGGTACTGTATTTCCCCTACTAGTTGTGCTCGGTACTGTATTTCCCCTACTAGTTGCACGCGGTACTGTATTTCCCCTACTAGTTGTGCCCGGTACTGTATTTCCCCTACTAGTTGCACCCAGTACTGTATTTGCCTACTACATGCACCCGGTACTGTATTTCCCCTACTAGTTGTGCCCGGTACTGTATATCCACTACTAGATGTGCCTGGCACTGTATCTCCCCTGCTAGTTGCACCCGGTACTGTATTTTCCCTACTAGTTGTGCCTGGTACTATATTTCATCTACTAGTTGCACCCGGTACTGTATTCCCCTACTAGTTGCGCCCTGTACAGTATTTCCCCTACTAGTTGCGCCCGGTACTGTATTTCCCCTACTAGTTGCACCCGTAACTGTATTTCCCCTACTAGTTGTGCCCGGTACTGTATTTCCCCTACTGGTTGCACCCGGTACTGTATTTCCCCTACTAGTTGCGGTTCTGTATTTCCCCTACTAGTTGCGGTTCTGTATTTTCCCTACTAGCTGTGCCGGTACCGTATTTCCCCTACTAGTTGCGCCTGAGTACTGTATTTTCCCTACTAGTTGGGCCGGTACCGTATTTCCCCTACTAGTTGCGGCGGTATTGTTTTCTCCCTACTAGTAGCGCCGGTACCGTATTTCCCCTACTAGCAGCACCGGTACCGTATTTCCCCTACTAGTTGCACCAGGTATTGTATTCTCCCTACTAGTAGCGCCGGTACCGTATTTCCCCTACTAGTAGCACCGGTACCGTATTTCCCCTACTAGTTGCACCCGGTATTGTATTCTCCCTACAAGTAGCGCCGGTACCGTATTTCCCCTACTAGTAGCACCGGTACCGTAGTTCCCCTACTAGTTGCACCCGGTACTGTATTTTCCCTAGTAGTTGTGCCCGGTACTGTTTTCCCCCTACTAGTTGTGCCCGGTACTGTATTTCCCCTACTAGTTGCGCCCGGTACTGTATTTTCCTTACTAGTTTTGCCTGGTACTGTATTTCATCTACTAGCTGTGCCCGGTACTGTATTTCCCCTACTAGTTGTGCCCGGTACAGTTATTCCCCTATTAGTTGCGCCCGGTACTGTATTTCCCCTACTAGTTGCGCCCGGTACTGTATTTCCCCTACTAGTTATGCCCCGTACTGAATTTCCCCTACTGGTTGCACCCGATACTGTATTTCCCCTACCAGTTGTGGTTCTGTATTTTCCCTACTAGTTGGGCCGGTACCGTATTTCCCCTACTAGTAGCACCGGTACCGTATTTCTCCTACAAGTAGCACCGGTACCGTATTTCCCCTACTAGTTGCACCCGGTATTGTATTTCCGCTACTAGTTGTGCCCGGTACTGTATTTCCCCTACTAGTTGTGCCCGGTACTGTATTTCCCCTACTAGTTGCGCCCGGTACTGTATTTCCCCTACTAGTTGCGCCCAGTATTGTATTTCCCCTACTAGTTGTGCCCGGTACCATATTTCCAAATACAAGTTTCACCCGGTACTGTATTGCCGCTACTAGTTGTGCCCGGTACTGTATTTTCCCTACTAGTTGTACCCGGTACTGTATTTCCCGTACCAGTTGCGCCCAGTACTGTATTTCCCCTACTAGTTGTGCCCGGTACTGTATTTCCCCTACTAGTTGTGCCCGGTACTGTATTTCCCCTACTAGTTGCGCCCGGTACTGTATTTTCCCTACTAGTTGTGCCCGGTACTGTATTTCATCTACTAGTTGCGCCCGGTACTGTATTTCCCCTACTAGTTGTGCCCGGTACTGTATTTCCCCTACTAGTTGCGCCCGGTACTGTATTTCCCCTACTAGTTGCGCCCGGTACTGTATTTCCCCTACTAGTTGTGCCCGGTACTGTATTTCCCCTACTAGTTGTGCCCGGTACAGTATTTCCCCTATTAGTTGTGCCCGGTACTGTATTTCTCCTACTAGTTGCGCCCGGTACTGTATTTCCCCTACTGGTTGCACCCGGTACTGTATTTCCCCTACTGGTTGCACCTGGTACTGTATTTCCCCTACTAGTTGTGCCCGGTACTGTATTCCCCCACTAGGTGCGTCCGGTACTTATTTCCCTACTAGTTGCGCCCGGTACCTGTTTACTATTAGCGAAGGTGCTCTTATTAGGAGAAATATGGAACTAAAATGCAAAAAACAATCTACTTTAAACTATTCATATAATTATTGACAATGACTTGCCAGTATGCAGGGTATGTAGAACAACTAACAGGACATGGGGACATTGTGACTTCACTCTGAACATTGCTGTGCGTCCCTTTCACGAAATTGAAAATCATGAAATAATTTCTGCTTGAGGCCATACAAATTTATTGAAATTAATAATAAAAAATATATTTCACCAAACCTGAAAATTTATAATGATTAATTTTATTAAACAGTGACAAAATGAGATAAACGCTGGTACTTGTGAAAAATGTATGCATAACACAGCTATGATAACCATAAAAGTGTGAGATACATTAAACATAAATCTGCATGGAATGAAGATCAAAGGCCAGTGCTGTGAAACCAAATAACTGCATCATTGGTTAAAAGCGGGAGTCATCGTGTTTTATGTTGTTTATATTTCACGGGAGACAGCATCAGTGTGATTTCAACTGTTTATAAATTAGATATTTTGATGTATGTTTGTCTTGCACTGTAACATGCGAGAGGTAGGTCCCGACATTGAACAGTTAAGCATCTGATGACCATGATAACCGATACCACTTTTGTAGGGGCTGTATTGGGAACAACTATGAATGCATCTATGGACCGTGTAATCTATTAGCTGAATAATGTTGTAACTCTGCAGAGTCAATGGACCAGAACAGAGCAATGAAATGCGCAATTGGACTTTCTTAAGAAATAAAATTTCCAGTGGTTTATATTTTCCCAGATCAATACCTGGTGGACAGGACTTGAAAACCATTGATACCAAGGTCTGTAGGCTCGCAGTTTCGATGTGTTTCAAGTTCCAAACACCAGGTTTTGATCTGACACAATATAAACCCGCCGGAAATATTTTATTTATTATCTGACATGAATTTTTATGCATTTTATACACACATTTTTGAGAGATTGAACCTATTACAAAAAAATTCTCAAAACTGACATTGTATGTTCATCTCTCGGCACCAAACGAAGAAAATATACAGCGTTATCATGTTTTTAACAATTTCGATTTGTTGTTTGAACATCACGTTGCTTTAAACTAACTTAATCGTTGTTTTGTGACATTGCAAATCGTTTAAACTGACATCCTAGCAGTTGAAGGATGTGACGTAAGACGTTTTGATAGCATTTTTAAAAACTCTTCAATAACCAATAAGCACCGAGAAGTTTAATAAAGTATTTTGGACTGATACTAAGTATCAAATGGGTTTAGGAGAAGTAAAATTTGACATACGTACGAAATTGTGATAAACATATAGACGGTCAAGCGTAACACTATATGATCCCTCCCCAAATATTACCAGTTTGAGGGAATGGATTCACATATATTAACACATACATGAATTTCAATGAAATTTGACAGAGACACAAATTAGTTATATTTATGGTTTTAGATTTACATATGTTTTGGAATTTGTATATACAATGAAAAATTAGTGTAGACAAAAAACTGAAAGGACAAAATGTGAGGTCCGTAACATTTGATCAAGGCATCTTAACCCTTTTTTCCCTGAATTACACTGCTATTCTAAAACTTAGCCTAAAGTTCAATGCCTCAAAATATTTATTCTAACACACTTGGGCAGAAGTCCTGCAATCTCATTGGGTGATGTTCAAAAACGTTTTACCGTCAAAAAGTGACGTAATTCAGTTTTATTTCAATGAGATATCAGTCAGTAAAACAGTCAAACACAATGAAATGCATTAAAAATAGGGGTAACAAGAATCAAATTTTGACTTTTGTTGACAGTATTTTAGTCGGTAAACAGTCACAAAGCGTGTTTAACATTTTAAACAAAATGCACGACCATTAAACGAATGCTATACCGTCGCAAAATTAAAATTTCAATACAAGTGAACGAACCCTATAATAATATATGCTATATCTATATTCTATAACATAATAAAAACATTTTTAAATTACACAATTTAAACTAAAACAAAATTTTATTCAAAAAAGTTAAAATACATATAAACAATAGAGGGTGAGGAATCATAAGGAACAACCAAGTTGCCAGAGGAACTTTTCCCTGAAAACTATGTACAACATGAATTGGAACTTAATTAAATATATCATAAACTGCAATCCATAATATATTAATAAAAGATTTGTTTTAAATAACAAGAGGTCTGACAGTGCCTGAGGATGCTCTACTGGCTTTCATAGATCTTATAACAAAACAGGAAGTGGCTCTCCCGGGTATCATAGATCTTATAACAAAACAGGAAGTGGCTCTCCCGGGTATCATAGATCTTATATCAAAATAGGAAGTGACACCCTACTGAGCTATCATAGATCTTATAACAAAACAGGAAGTGACACTCTACTGGCTATCATAGATCTTATAACAAAACAGGAAGTGACACTCTACTGGCTATCATAGATCTTATAACAAAACAGGACGTGACACTCTACTCGCTATCATAGATCTTATAACAAAACAGGAAGTGGCTCTCCCGGGTATCATAGATCTTATAACAAAACAGGAAGTGGCTCTCCCGGGTATCATAGATCTTATAACAAAACAGGAAGTGACACTCTACTGGCTATCATAGATCTTATAACAAAACAGGAAGTGACACTCTACTGGCTACCATAGATCTTATAACAAAACAGGAAGTGACACTCTACTGGCTATCATAGATCTTATAACAAAAAAGGAAGTGACACTCTACTGGCTATCATAGATCTTATAACAAAACAGGAAGTGACACTCTACTGTCTATCATAGATCTTATAACAAAACAGGAAGTGACACATATGTTTGGTCAATCGGATGCGAAAAAAAGAAGTAGCATCTGTGATGCAGTATCAGAGAAGCAAATATATTTTTGAAGTCAATTTCCTTCAATATTCAACACTTATTTTCTTAAATAACAAGCAAACTAGTCCACAATCTAGGACTGAATTGAACATAAAAATTTCACGACTCGTAATTTGGTGTAGGACAGTCTATTGATACGACATATTTGACTCCAAAATCTGAAGTGGTCCTAGCAACCGTGACACTGAACATGTGACCCTAATCACAGAAAGAAAAAAAAGAAAAGATTCCAGTGAGCATTAAAACAATTCTTTAACACATAAACTGATATTTCTCTTTAACTACCCAACAGATTACCAAAACATTTGTAGCTACCAAGTGGAGAAAAAAATATATTCATATCAAATTTATTGCGGAAGGTCAAATATTTCAACAAGCAAAGGTTCTATATCTTCCACGTGCATTTTGAGCAACATTTTCGTGTGGACTTCGTTCACATTCCGCAGGTCTGTAAGCTTCATGATACATCTCGCGAACATATTTTTCTCCTCCGGGAATCTCTTTTCAATATACATCTGTAATACCCGAGCGTACATTTCCTGACAATTTTCTACAACGCTCCTTTTCTCAATACCTTGTCGGTCCGGCGAAAACAGGGACAGCATGATGAGTAGCTTGAGTATGATAAGGTCACCAAATATTGCACTCATTAGCGAGCGAATGAATTTCGAGTAGGTTAAAAACATCGTCTTCGTTTCCGAATTTCCCATTTTGAGTATTTCTGAGCTGATAGAACTCTGCGCATCGGGTGACGTTTGTCCTGTTGAGAGGTCCTGAGGAACATCGTGACCTTCAGCCGGTGCACCTCCTCTCGCCATTTTCGCCAAATCATTGAATGAGGCACCGGACATTGCCGCCTGGCGCAGAGAATCGACATCCATTCCGGCCGTCATAGCTGCCTTTCTCAACATATTTATTTCTACATTTGGAGCTGTAATGGAGGCTTCATTGACTGCACTCATATTAAGTTCGCCGGATCTACTTTCCATATTTTCTGAAGCCTCTCCTACAGAACCTCTGGCCATATTTCTTAATGTATTCAAATCTGCTCCAGCCATGGCGGCCTTTCTCAGAACATTTATATCGAGCCCACCGGATGGGAATTCGGTTGGTGTGCCCGGACTTGAAGAAGACCCGGGCGATGATAAGTTGGATGAAGCTGGTTTTATACAATTGGTTGTGTTTAAATTCCATGTCTCGGTTTTCACGTCAAAGTTAACGGCCGATCTTAGCATCATAATCTCAACAACAGAACCTTTAAGTAGTGAAATCTGATCATCCTTGTCAATGGTGCGAAAGTACTCGAGCTGCTTGGCGACCTTGATGATTCTACGCACAAACCCGTCTGCTATATTGAACACTTCTGTCGGGTTAGACGGTAAAGTTTTAAGCTTGGTTTGTGTGTTCGAGAGAAAGGAGGAAGATTCATGTGCTTTGTTCATTTCTATAAGCACTGTTTTTTCTGGGTCATCCATTTCCAAGATAATCTCGAGTACCGACTCCTTGACTTCCTGCCAAGGCTCATACTGGCGAAATCGCTGCTGATCGCATGGGGATTTTGAGTTGGAATCCTCCGATTTCAGGTTTTTTAATGTTTTTATATCTTCTTGTGAGAGACTTGGGAACTGTTTTTTAAGAGATTCGACTGACTGAGACACTATTTTCTGACTGTAGGTATGTTTGATGTCATTTTCCGACACCGCGTAGGTATCTTCTGGAGGTAGTGAACCATGTCGTCGCAGCTTATTTATGAGTATTTTCTGTTTTCGTTGCTTCTTCTGGTCATCATCTGCAGGTGGTAAGGACAGAATGAGAATGGCATAGTTTAATATCATACAAATTAATATTTAAGAACCTGACAATTTGTTCCATTAGGCCAAACAAAATGAGTATTTTTGTTTCAGCTAACACGGCCAAAGAAATTAGGGCAGGAAGATTTTTTTGTTTTAGAAAATATTTGTATATACTATTATGCTGTAAACAGAGAAGATCCAGACTTTTGCGGTGCTTGTTAACTTTCACCATAAAGTATTTTTTGGGGGAGGGCTAAAATTTTGGGTGGGTTTGGGCTAACATAAACACAGTGGATCTTTTTTCGTTGCCCTTATACAGTCAATAGCTGGATGATAGATATCTTTGACTTGGATTATTATTTGATTTCACATCTCTTTATAATTCTTACCAATATGAATCTGTCTTTTCTACCATGTGGTGATCAGTTCTTTTCCTCGACTGAACAGAAATTGTTTACAGGATACAAAACAAGACAAGAGGTCAATGACTTTGAAGCTCTACTAAAAGATTTTGATAGCTAGATCAGCCATGGGAATTTGTGAATTTTTGTGGCAATAGGACCAGCACCAGTAGGTGGCGGCCATGTTTGATATCAAATCAAAAGAATTTTGTTTAGGAACAAATACTTGTCATGCCAGTCATATTAGTAAAGGTTACAAATCAATACCACTTATAGTTTTTGAAAAGTATTCATAACAAACTTGTATTTTTAAAATCTATTTTTAGCTGTAGCAGCCATCTTAAATTACCAGCCGATTTTATCAACTAGACATCAAGAGCAACAATCATTTGAAGTTTCATGGAAATCCGTAAACAGTTTCAGAGGAGAAGTCGCTACAAGTTTTTGCTATATAACTCTATGTAAACAAAGATGGCCACTGGCAGCCATCTTTAACGTCAAATAGAAATGATTTTCTACAAGGGCCAACATCATGTCATGTTGATCATTTTAGAAAAGGTCCCATATCAATATCACTTACAGTTTTCAAGAAGTAGTCGCTACAAACTTGTTTTTTAAAAATCTATTTTTAGCTTTGGCAACCATTTTGGATTTCAAATCAACAATTTTGCTAGAATCAACAAGACATCAAGAGCAACATTACTGTGAAGTTTCATGAAAATCCGTCAAGTAGTTTCAGAGGAGAAGTCGCTATAAGTTTTTATTAACTATCTAAAATCTATTTTTAGCCGTGGTGGCCATCTTGAATTTCCGACCAACTGAAATGTTGCTAGGATTATTTAGACATCAAGAGCAACATTCCTGGAAAGTTTCATGAAAATCCGTCGAGTAGTTTCAGAGGAGTAGTCGCTACAAGTTTTTACTAAATAACTCTATGTAAACAAAGATGGCCACTGGCAGCCATGTTTAATGTCAAAGCAAAATAATTTTCGACAAGGACCGAGACCATTCTATGCTGGTCATTTTAGAAAAGTCCAATATCAATATCACTTATAGTTTTTAAGAAGTAGTCTCTACAAACTTGTCTTTTAAAAGTTTATTTTTAGCCATGGCCATCTTGAATTTCCGGTCAACCTGAAATATTGTTAGGATCAACAAGACATCAAGAGCAATATTCCTGTGAAGTTTCATGAAAATCCTTCTAGTAGTTTCAGGAGTAGTCACTACAAGTTTTTACTATATAACTCTATGTAGACTATAAGATGGCCAATGGCACCCATGTTAAGCGTCAAATGAAAATGATTTCGGACAAGGACCAACATGATGTCATGTTGATCATTTTTTAGCAAAAGTCCTATATCAATCAATATCACTTAAAGTTTTCATGAACACTACAAACTTTTTTTTAAAAAATATTTTTAGCCGAGGTGGCCATCTTGAATTTCAGGCCGACCTGAAATTTTGCTAGGATCAACTAGACATGAAGAGCAACAATTCTGTGAAGTTTCATGAAAATCCGTCAAGTAGTTTCAAAGATGTAGTTGCTACAATTTTTTTTTACGGACGGACGGACGACGGACACCACACCATAGCATAAGCTCTACTGAGACAGCCTTTGAAGTTACCCTAAATCAAACAATTTAATGCTTTGCATTCATCAAGGAATGTCACCGACCATGCTACAAGTTATATAATATATTCATGCATGACATTTTAATTATTTGTTTTTGTACTTGTATGTTGCATATTTTTTTTGTTATATAGTTCTGTATTGATTGTTATTGCATACATATATACAAGTTAAGCTCCGTAACAGGAAACGTCAATATTCCCCCATATTGACATGTGTCAATATTCCCAAATATTGACATGTGTCAATATTCCCCCATATTGACATGTGTCAATATTCCCCCATATTGACATGTGTCAATATTCCCCCATATTGACATGTGTCAATATTCCCCCATATTGACATGTGTCAATATTCCCCCATATTGACATGTGTCAATATTCCCCCATATTGACATGTGTCAATATTCCCCCATATTGACAAGCTGTAAAATCATTGAACTGGAACAACTATTTGTAAGTTTGTAATGTGATGTAAACATTTTAGTATTTTTTGTTTCATTGTGAAAAATTCCCACATGTTTCAAATAAATGTGTCTGATGAAAATTAAATGTTACAATCTATTGTTTTGTTATAATTATTTGTTTTTATATTAAAAATGCATATGCAATAAAAAGGTTATTACATATTTCTATTGTGGTATTTGCACTCATTCTTCCACATATAAATATTGCGCTCCTAAGTCTTGCAATGTTATTATGCGGAAGAACTCGTACATATATCCCAATACCATGTTGTTTTGATGCGATTGACGGTGATTTGAGGGTAGTGACCTACTGACCTACTTTAGACCATAGTCAGTATATATAGGGAATATTATGTCGTGCCTTTTACTATCAAAATTTTTATAAGACAAAGATTAGAAATAAAGAATCACAAGACTCCGCCAAGTAATTCTGCAATTTCATGCCAAGCTTAAAAAACATGAGAGTAAAATGCACTGGCATCATTTTTTTATCATGTAAGTTAGCCATATTTTCTCAAGGGGATTTCTCACTGCCTTTGTTTTATCAGTCACTGCCAATTCTAATCAACTATTATGTAACACGTTGCTCCATTGGCTAACGTAAAACGAAATTTCAGATCGTAAAAACAACCACATACCGTCCCAGATTGAAAATCTTAGCACGGTTATCTCTTAAATGACGAGTATAAATTGTCTTAGAACCACAGCAAATAATGGATGTCCACAAACACGCAAACAGACAAACGAGAAGGCAAAAGTAATAAAAAATGCAAACGACATCACAAACACAAAAGGGTTGACAATGGGGGTTTAAACCAGGTTCTAGGGTGCACCAAACCTTTAGCAAGATTTTGGTTTGTTTACCTTGTCAACCAATCAAAATTAAGAGATTCTGTGTAATAGCTCCAAATTTACCCTGGAACTTTTCCCCTGCCGCTGATTGGTTGGTAATTGGTGTAGTTTAATCTAAAGTTTCAAATATGGATAAAATGAGTTTGTACCTCCACTGCAGAGTTTTGAATAATTCATTGGTAAAACATTACTTTCTATTTAACTATATATAGGCCGTGTGCTGCTCAACTATTCGGTACCAACTCAGCTGGCAAATTCTAGTTGCTATAACCTTTTAGATCTATCTTAATAAATTAGAAATAGCCAGGATAGTTTTTCTGAAACGGTAGCCTAACACATTATTTTTGGGCAAAAACATCCAAATTTGAACAAAAAATCTGGAATAATTTTTCAAATACTATCATCATTGCAATATTACGGAGCTGAAGTTTCTGAAAGTTGCCTGTTTTATTCATGTAAATAAAAATAATATTTGAAATGAACAAAATGCAGACAGCTTGCTATTTTGGGGGAAAATCAGCAAAAAAAGTGTACAAATTGCTCATTTTTGGAATAATTTAAAAAAAAATATTGACACTTTCAATTAAACAAAATAATAGGTTTTAAAATGTTTTCATTTATCTAAAGATGTCCTGAGATATAGGTAAAATTCTAAAAGATCATAGATTTGGAAAAACTGGGTTATTTTGGGCCAAAAGTTGCAAATTTTACCCAAAATCACTAAAAACGGGAATACTTCTAAAAAATATAATTCTCATTACAATATAAGGAGATTGAAAGTCCTTAAAGTTATGTGTTATATACAAGTTCATGAAAACAAATATTTGGATTGAATAAAATATATAAATCTTGAAATTTTGGGGGGAAATCAACACAAAATGAATTAAAGTCGCTGATATTTGGAATAGTTATGAAATTTTAAATTATGATTAAAATATAATAAAACAGAAGTCGTTATAGTATTTCTTTAAATGTAAAGGTGTCATGAGCTACAGAAGAGACAGTCCTAAAGGATCAGAGATTTGAAAATGCCATTACTTTTGGCCCAGAATATCGAAATTTAAACCAAAACCGCCGAAAACTGGACTATTTAAAATACATTTTTATTGTAATATAAGTGAGTTGAATGTTCTTAAAACAAACATTCTATTATGTGCATGGGAAAAATGTTTGGAATAAACAAAGCTGATACATCTTGACATTTTTGGAGAACATTTACAAAAATAAAGCATAAAATAAAAGATTTTTGGATATTTATTTATAACAAAACAAAGTATTTTTCAAAAATGTAAATTAAAATGTATTAAGGTACAGACAAAATGTACATGAGTAACTTCAAAGCAGGCTGCAAATAAAATTTACGAAAATTTGAATATTTATTAAAAAATGATTTCTTTTGGAATGAAAGAGAGGTGAAGGTCTTTACCATTTTATTATTATGTAGATAAAGAGGCACCCATTACATTTTGACTTAAATAGACCAGTTTTGGATTATATCTTTCCTCTTGTTTCGATTTCGCAGGATATGATCGACAGACAGGTATCTAGAAGATACTTGACTCAAATAAGTCAATAATACATTACCAATACGTCGAAGAATGGTATTTTTGTTTGATTGATTAACATGTAATCTTATTATTTACCTTATCATATGAGTGATGTATTTTAGATATAAATAAAGATACAAATATCGGACAGGTAAAGCAGCATTCAAGGACGACAGTCAACCACAAAACACAAAAAACAAACACGCAAACAGACAAAGGAGAAGGTAAAAGTAATAAACAATGCGAACGACATCACAAACACAAAAAGGTTAAAGTACACATATTCACACTGTCCACTATGATCGAGAAACGAAAAAATGTTTAATGATTATGTATTTTATTGATTTGCTCAAGGGTCTTCTTAGACTTATTGCAATATTGTTATATGTATGGAGGGTGGCCTCGAACCTCCATAGACCTATGATGAGGCAAATAAGGGTTCTTCTTCTTCTTCTTCTTCTTCTATGTTCGTGTATATGGGAAAAAAATGGACGAACACACAAAAAAAAAGCTTTAAAAAAAAAGAAAAATCAGCCTGGAAAATAATATATACGTCTCAAAGCTACAGAAAGAGACAATCATGATATTAATATCTTTAACAGAATACTACGTTTTCATCTGCCGAATGTTGACGCATGTTAACATTCTGAATCTGGTATGCATGCTACAACTAACTCCCCTGCATTCACACCATGTTGCAATACTGGGAAGTCTTTGCTTTCTGCAAGTACAGTGTAAAGTAAGTTTCGCAAGATACTTTGATAACATTCCGAAATTATAAAGGAACAGATGGGCATCTGTTATAACAGGCCTTATAACAAAGTTCAAGGAGTACCATCCCTATTCTAAAGCTACGTAAGTCTTTCCGAGGTCCTCGTTTGCACGTGGTGGTATGCACGGCAATGTTGTACTGCTGCTGTTGCATATGTATGGGGAATGCTGCTCATCAAGAGCTGAGCAGTTGAATTCACAAGGCTATAGGATGGACATACAAGCCGTTGTAATGATACACTGGATTATTATTAACTGATATCCACTTGATAATTATTCCTGGGTCTCATTACAACAGCTTGTTGTATGCCCATTCTACTGGGTGTTGGATTCGATTGGAAAATCTCACCATCGATCGTGTGTCCATTTGGACAACCTGCTGTTTAAAATAATATTTAACTACCGTCTTTCAAATTTCACTAAAGTGGTCCAAAATGTTAACATGTCTGTCAGGATGCTCTGTCCTATTGACGTAGCGGTATCTAGATTATACTTTTATTTCAGCAGTCATATACTCCAACTACTTTGTAAATCAGTTGTTTTCATTTAAGAACGATTTTGCTACTCCCAAGAACTGAAGCAAAGACTGCTGTGCTAGTCTTTCAAACCTCCTTGCAACATTGCCTTTGTATCTACCCTGTGTTAACTTGCATCACGTGTAACACTCGTTAGCTGCTGACTATTTAAGGACTATTTATCTGCCATCTTTATATAAACACAAACTCCAAAATGGATTGGGTATGGTCAAGTGAAATTTTCAACCAAATGCATACTTTAGGCATGAGCATGTCAACCATAACGTACATGACAGTATTTCAATATTATTTACGTGAACATAATATCAGAAACTAGAAATTGTTATTGTCCATGGGACAAAAACGTATGGCTCCCCCACTAGCCCGAACAGGCATAATTGACGACTCTAGGTCCAACCGTCCTCTATTGATCTGAGATCGTTTTGATATTCAATATCCCTGTGACTGTATCTACTATCTGTATCAGTAAGGCCACATAAAAAAATATGTGTGGTTCAGGTAACCCGACCGACCTTATTTTTTTAAGGGGCCGACCCTTAAACTTTTTATGCAAAAATAAAAAAAAAAAAAATAAAAAAAAAATAAAAATAAATAAAAACAAGAGGCCCAACAGGGCCTGTGGATGCTCTACTGGCTTATATGGCTCTTATAACATCAATGAAGCGAGTGACTATATATACCATCTTAAAGAGGCAAAATATAGCATTTTTAACTAAATCAAGAGCCATTACTGGTCCGACCTGGCTGGTTTTCGAACTTGGCAGTAGAGACAATAAAAAAAAAAAAAAAAAACATTAAAAACAATTCATAAAAAAAAAAAAAAAAAAAAAATGAAAAAAAAAATATTATGAAAAAAAAAAAAAAAAATTAAAAAAATCAATAAAAAATAATATAAAAAAAGTCATACAATCTTGTAAAGTTTGGCAAAGATCAGATGCAAAATGAAGGCCGTATCGTATGACGAGGCAAATTATAGCATTTTTTAACAAAATCAAGGGCCATAACTTCGCTGTTACTGGTCCGATCTGGCTAGTTTTCGAACCTGACCGAGCTTTCATTGACATTAACAATCTGATAAAGCCTGGTAAAGATCGGATGAAAAATGAAGGCCCTACCATCTTAACAAGACAAAATATAGCATTTTGAACTAAATCAAGGGCCATAACGCCGCTGATACTGGTCCGATATGAATGGTTTTCGAACTTGTCCAAGCTTTCATTGATATTAACAATCTGATAAAGTTTGGTAAGGATCGGAACAATGAAGCCCCTATCGTCTTAAAGAGGCAAAATATAGCATTTTTAACTAAATTAAGGGCCATAACTCCGCTGTTACTCGTCCGAAATGGCTGTTTTTCGAACTTGTCCGAGCTTTCATTGATATTAACAATCTGATAGTGTTTGGTAAAGATCGGCTGAACAATGAAGTCTTAACGAGGCAAAATATATAATTTTGACCTAATCAAGGGCCATAACTCCGCTGTTACTGGTCCGATAAGGCTGGTTTCAAACTTGTTTGAGCTTTCAACGACATTAACAATCTGATAAAGTTTGGTAAAGATCGGATGAACAATGAAGCCCCTATCGTATTAACGAGGCAAAATATAGCATTTAACTAAATCAAGGGCCATAACTCCGCTGTTACTAGTCCGATATGGCTGGTTTTCGAACTTGTCCGAGCTTTCATTGATAATAACAACCTGTTAAAGTTTGGTAAAGATCGGATGAAAAATGAAGGCCCTATCGTCTTAACGAGACAAAAGTTAACGACGGACGGACGGACTAAATATTAAACAAAAAAAAAAGGGGTCATCTACTGGTCATGACCAAACATCCTTCCAAGTTTGAGGACCCTAGGTCCAACCATTCTCTAGTTATTGATCGGACATCGTTTTGATAGTCAATGTCACCGCAACCTTGACCTTTGACCTAGTGACCCCAAAATCAATAAGGGTCATCTACTTGTCATGACCAACCATCCTTCCAAGTTTGAGGACCCTAGGTCCAACCATTCTCTAGTTATTGATCGGACATTGTTTTGATAGTCAATGTCACCGCAACCTTGACCTTTGATCTAGTGACCCCAAAATCAATAGGGGTCATATACTTACCATGACCAACCATCCTTCCAAGTTTAAGGACCCTAGGTCCAACCATTCTCTAGTTATTGATCGGACATAGTTTTGATAGTCAATGTCACCACGACCTTGACCTTTGACCTAGTGACCCCAAAATCAAAAGGGGTCATCTACTTGTCATGACCAACCACCCTTCCAAGTTTGAGGACCCTAGGTCCAACCATTCTCTAGTTATTGATCTGACATCGTTTGTGACACAGACAGAGAAACAGACAGACCTACAGACAGAGAAAGAAACAGACAGACAGAAAGCACAAAATCGATATGGCTCCCCTACCACACTTTGTGTGGGGGAGCCAAAATAATACGTATATGGCTGAAATATGCCCTTTTTATCCGAAAAGTATGACGGCAATTTTATTTTTATTTTTTTAATGTCAAATAAATTGTTCCATTTATCCAGCGAGAGCAGACGAGACATCATTTCTAAATAAAATAAACCATGTTATCACATCTTCCAAATTTCAAAGTGCACCATTGTAAAAAGGCAAAGATATTCTTTCAATGACATGTGGTTTTCGAAATAATCTCAATGTTATAGTATGATGACATAGACGGACTTTCTCTGTATTTTTTTTATAACCGGCAACTATATTTGTGGATGTGTTAAACAGAACTGAGTGACTATTTTGCATAGAAACATTGCCAAACAAAACCAATTGATCATTATCATGTCTATATTCGGTCCAAGCCAAATAACAAATCTAATAAACTGTTCATCCGAACGTTTCACCTTACCACGTTTCAGTTTACAATGTAAGTGCACGCTTTTCATGTGTATCATTTTAAATGTCAAAAATATTTTTTTCTTTTTTTGACAGTGGTGTACTATTACAATTTACAATTATGCTATACGTATTTTTAGTTTGAATGTGAATTTAACAATAGTATATAATTCAATGATGGAATCAAGGGATGATAATCACATAGGCTTTTGCATATGTTAAATAAATAACGAGAAGGGTGTTCCACGGAACACTTTTGTAGAGTGTCATGTGCTTATTTAACGTTGTGAGCTAGGTCAGGTTGCAGGTAAAGGTTTAATGGAAAGGGGTATAAAGAAGGATAAAAATATCGGACAGGGAAAGCAGCATTCAAGGACGACAGTCAACCACAAAACACAAAAACAAACACGCAAACAAAAAGGCAAAAGTAATAAAAAATGCAAACGACAACACAAACACAAAAGGGTTGACAATAGGGCTACCGCCTTGGAACGGTCAATGGCAAAGTAGGCCACTGGGGTTTAAACCAGTTTTAGGGTGCACCAAACCTCACACTTACCCTACTGTCATCCCATTAAAACAGGACAGTGTAAATAAAGAAATCCCCACCATGATCTAATCTCTAACCAAAAAGGCAGCATCAATAGGTGAGAATGTTTGACGTCATACAGCGTAAGCTATATGACGTAAGCAATGACTTAATTGTTTGTCAAGTGAAAATGAGTGCATTGAAACGCAGAACTTTGCATACGGGGGCGCCCATTGGAACAGCCTGTAAACATAGCAGCCTGATTACCTTGACCTCCGAGATAATATATAGTGCCCCAACAATAGCGTAAATAATGGGGTAATTGTTGTGTTAGAATCGAAATAATAAATACGGACCTGTATTTTATCGGTGAATAAAATACAGTTAGTCGTTCGGATGCGAGAAATTAAATCACTCGTGCTAACGCACTCGTGATTTAATTACTAAGCATCCGAACTCCTAACTGTATTTTATTCACCGATAAAACACAGGTACTTATTTATTATTTCTTAAATAGACTAACCAGGTTATGGGCAATATGAAAGATAGTGACAAAACAGTAATTTTTTCCTAAGGGTGAATACAAATATACATTATCTAATCACAATGTTGTTTTTAAAATATATTAAAACTGAATTGAAAAAGAGTTGTTAAATGGCATAGGTATCAACACTGCATTCATGCTGTTTTGTGACGTTGATTTTGCCGCTTCCCCAGAGGGGTAGAGGATATAAAAGAATACGGGCTCATCCGTAAATTGACTTACTACTTACTATTGAATAGATTCTCTTGTTCTTTTACAATTACCTAGGATAGACTCCCATAATAAAATTAATTGAATTTGAATTGGATTTTAAAGTCGAACCAACAGCTAAGGTCTTATGGCGTCTTTCCATCTTCCATTGATGTAGGAAGACACCGGGCACCTGGGTAGAACCAACGACATTCTGCAAGCCAGATGGATAGCTTCCGCACAGTCGCATAAAGACTCCTGGTCCCATGAGGGCTCGAACCCAGAGGTGAGAGGCAAGTTATTTCAAGTCGGAGACTAAAGGATGCCCCCCTCCCATATTCAAGCACAGTACAACTGTTATACTTCTGAATCATGGTTAAAGGGACACATGATAATCTTTAAACAGTTATCGAGTATTAAAATTATTATCCATAAAATTAGTTGTACGTTAAACATGCTTGAATATATTTAATTAATGGATAATAAAATTTGAAATTTTCACTTTGCCTCTCTTTTAATCATAGATTTAAATATATTATTGGTGCAATTTATTACATTTCTATGCGTGAAAGATCGGGATTTCTCAGAGCAAGAATATTCATTATCGCTAAATATTAATAACTAACTCAGAACACAATAATAACAACCATTGCTAACTTAGAACACAACAATAACTAACGTTGCGACGTTGAGTCGTGACGTCAACAAAGTGTTGCTGACGTCGACGTCATCTGCCGATAACGTTCAATAAAGTGATTATTTGTTTGCAAAAACGTAATTTAAAATGTAATAAATAGATTATTTAACTGCTGGGATCGATTATTGGGTAATCCTTTACTTGATAGTAGACGTGCTTTGTTTTTTCACTCACTCGCGTGCGCTCGTTCGTGAAAAGAACCACACATCTACCACTCATGAAGGATTTCCCTATAATGGATCCCAGCAGTTAAACTAGAAATTGTTGTTGTCCATGGGACAAAAACGTATGGCTCCCCCATTCGCCCGCCGTTCTCTATTCATCAGAGATCGTTTTTGATATTTAATATCCCTGTGACATTGACCTTTGACTCACTCTGAAATCACTCGAAAAACTCCATTGTGACTGACGAAGTGACCAAGATGACCTTTATTTTGTTGACCTAGTGACCCGAAAATCAATAGGGGTTATCTACTTGTCATAACCAACAATCATTCCAAGTTTGAGGACCCAATGTCCAACCGTTCTTTAGTTATTGATCGTCAAGGTCACCACGACCTTGACCTTTGACCATAGGGGTCACATACTTGTCATGACCAACCATTGTTCCAAGTTTGAGGACCCTAGGTCCAACCATTCTCTAGTTATTGATCGGACATAGTTTTGATAGTCAAGGTCACTGCGACCTTGACCTTTGACCTAGTGACCCCTCTACTTGTCATGACCAACCATCTTTCCAAGTTTGAGGACTCAAGGTCCAACTGTTCTGTAGTTATTGATCGGACATCGTTTTGATAGTCAAGTTCACCACAACCTTGACCTTTGACCTAGTGACCCCTCTACTTGTCATGACAACCATCGTTCCAAGTTTGAGGACCCTAGGTGCAACCATTCTGTAGTTATTGATCAGACATCGTTTTGATAGTCAATGTCACCGCGACCTTGACCTTTGACCTAGTGACCCCAAAATCAATAGGGGTCATTTACTTGTCATAAACAACCATCCTTCCAAGTTTGAGGACCTGAGGTCATACCGTTCTGTAGTTATTGATCGGACATCGTTTTGATAGTCAATTGATAGTCAAGGTCACTGCGACCTTGACCTTTGACCTAGTGACCCCTCTTCTTGTCAGGACAACCATCGTTCCAAGTTTGAGGACCCTAGGTGCAACCATTCTGTAGTTATTGATCGGACATCGTTTTGATAGTCAATGTCACCACGACCTTAACCTTTGACCTAGTGACCCCAAAATCCATAGGAGTCATCTACTTGTCATGACCAACCATCCTTCCAAGTTTGAGGACCCTAGGTCCAACCGTTCTCTAGTTATTGATCGGACATCGTTTGTGACACAGACAGACCTAAAGCCTTGACCTTTGACCTAGTGACCCCAAAATTAATAGGGGTCATCTACTTGTCATGACCAACCATCCTTCCAAGTTTGAGGACCCGAGGTCCAACCGTTCTGTAGTTATTGATCGGACATTGTTTTGATAGTCAATGTCACCACGACCTTGACCTTTGACCTAGTAAAACCCCAAAATCCATAGGAGTCATCTACTTGTCATTACCAACCATCCTTCCAAGTTTGAGGACCCTAGGTCCAACCGTTCTCTAGTTATTGATCGGACATCGTTTGTGACACAGACAGACCTGGTCAGCCTTGACCTTTGACCTAGTGACCCCAAAATCAATAGGGGTCATCTACTTGTCATGACCAACCATCCTTCCAAGTTTGAGGACCCTAGGTCCAACCATTCTCTAGTTATTGATCAGACATCGTTTGTGACACAGACAGAGAAAGAAACAGACATAAAGCACAAAATCAATATGGCTCCCCTACCACACTTTGTATTGGGGAGCCATAATAATCTGTATATAATCCACAATTAGTAATCTGCAACAACAATTTATTATAACTTTTAACTATTAATAATAATTTTCCAAATAACGTAGAAAAACTTAATAAATGGCATGCCACAAGTTTTGCAAAATCTGCACGTCCCTTTAATATTTTGTACATAAAAAAGTTTATTTAGAGCTTTTAATCAATGCAATATCTGTATTTCCATTAACTTGTAGCTTATAATTTCATTTCTTTTTTCATGAAAGAACTCTGGTATATATATCTTAATTAACATCTACACCATATCACAAATAGTCTTAAAATGTCACCAGGTTAATCTAGGCTACCATCAATATTACTTAACACAGGCATGCAAATATGGTCTGTCCTCTAAAAGGAACGGAAATGAATTTTTAAAGTAATTTTACATGATTTTGATGCAACTGATAATGTTGAAACTGATGTGAATTAATTAAATATGCAAGCTGAAGATGTTAATGTGACTTGAATTGATTTAATGAGGGTCTGCCAGGGTTTGGGGAATAAGGGAACATGGTCATTTATATTTGGGGAACAAGGGAACACTGTCTGTTAGTGGTAATAATTTTGTGGAACAAGGGAACATTGGACAAATATGTTTGGGGAATAAAGCTAAATACTGTTGAGAAACAACGGAACATTGGGTCATATTTTCAGGGAACAAGGGAACATGGACCCCTGCTGGGAGGGCCTCTTTAATTTAGATGTACTTATATTATGAATTGGTTGCACTTAGATCTTTCTTCCCTTAAAACCACCTAATACAATTTATACCTGTAATTGATAAAAAGGAAATCTTTACTCATTTGGTTAATACCGGCTTTAGGCTTTACACATGTTTTTACTTTTGAATTTTTAATGACACAACAAATCTGTTAAAGGGACACATGGTAATTTTGATATTTGTATCTTACATTAAAATTAGCATCACAATTTGTTTATCATTTTGACATCAGACTTGCTTGCATATAATTAAATAAAATTTTGAGTTTTCAGTTTTCTTTATACCAAAGATTTAAATATATTATTGGTGAAATATAATCAACAGTTAGTATTATATACGCAAAAACACTTTGCTTTGAACTATTCTAATAATTAATATTAAGGATTGAACAAATGCATGGTACATAGGAAAATGAATGGGATGCCGCGAGTTTTACACAAATCAAGATTGCCGTGTGCTCCTTTAAATCGGGAGATTTTATTTTCAAACTAGCGGATTTTTATGGTCATACTAATGATATGCATTAAGCTGTTTGTCAACATATTAATGACGAGAGCATTCACCCATCAAACCATTATTACTTTTATTTATTATTACCCTAACAATGCTGCACCATTCAATATTCAATACATATTATTTAAATACCATTAGTTAAATTTAGCTCTTTTTTCAATTTAAATTTAGCATACATAATTATGTATATTTTTCAAACTAAATTTCACATATTTTTTTTTCAAATTAAATTTGACATACTGTATAATCCCTTATAAATGCCCCTCCCCTAATAAATGCCCCTCCCCACACCATTTTTTCATATATATATTTTTTAAACTTGCCAAAAGATGCTATCCGTTTCATTCACAATGGAAAACACAAAATCACTAGAAAACTTGACTTAAAAATTAAATTATGTATTTTTGGTCTCAAATAAATGCCCCCACTTTTCAAAAATATTACGCCCCTGGGTGCATTTATTAGGGATTATATGGTGTTTTTTTCAAACTAAATTTAACATATTTTTTTCAAACTAAATTTAACATATATTTTTTCAAATTAAATTTATCTATTTTTTTCAATAAAACGATAACAACTGAGAGGAAGCCTATTGATTCTATGTGATATAACCAAGTATCATACCCTATGTGAAATAACCAAGTATCATACCCTAAAGGCTATGTGAAATAACCAAGTATCATACCTATGTGGAATACCCTATGTGAAATAACCAAGTACCATACCCTATGAGAAAAAAACAAGTATCATACCTATGTGAAATACCCTATGTGAAATAAATAAGTTTCATACTCTATGTGAAATAACCAAGTATCATACCTATGTGAAATACCCTATGTGAAATAACCAAGTATCATACCCTATGTGAAATAACCAAGTATCATACCTATGTGAAATAACCAAGTATCATACCTATGTGAAATAACCAAGTATCATACCTATGTGAAATACCCTATGTGAAATAACCAAGTATCATACCCTATGTGACATAACCAAGTATCATACCTATGTGAAATAACCAAGTATCATACCTATGTGAAATAACCAAGTATCATACCTATGTGAAATACCCTATGTGAAATAACCAAGTATCATACCCTATGTGAAATAACCAAGTATCATACCTATGTGAAATACCCTATGTGAAATAACCAAGTATCATACCCTATGTGAAATAACCAAGTATCATACCTATGTGAAATAACCAAGTATCATACCTATGTGAAATAACCAAGTATCATACCTATGTGAAATAACCAAGTATCATACCTATGTGAAATACCCTATGTGAAATAACCAAGTATCATACCTATGTGAAATAACCAAGTATCATACCTATGTGAAATAACCAAGTATCATACCTATGTTAAATAACCAAGTATCATACCTATGTGAAATACCCTATGTGAAATAACCAAGTATCATACCCTATGTGAAATAACCAAGTATCATACCTATGTGAAATACCCTATGTGAAATAACCAAGTATCATACCCTATGTGAAATAACCAAGTATCATACCTATGTGAAATACCCTATGTGAAATAACCAAGTATCATACCCTATGTGAAATAACCAAGTATCATACCTATGTGAAATACCCTATGTGAAATAACCAAGTATCATACCCTATGTGAAATAACCAAGTATCATACCTATGTGAAATAACCAAGTATCATACCTATGTGAAATAACCAAGTATCATACCTATGTGAAATACCCTATGTGAAATAACCAAGTATCATACCCTATGTGAAATAACCAAGTATCATACCCTATGTGAACAAACCAAGTATCATACCTATGTGAAATACCCTATGTGAAATAACCAAGTATCATACCCTATGTGAAATAACCAAGTATCATACCCTATGTGAACAAACCAAGTATCATACCTATGTGAAATACCCTATGTGAAATAACCAAGTATCATACCCTATATCTTTCTCACTCGGGAATTATTTCCCGTATCACTTCAACAATGTTAATTAAACTCTATTTCATACCCTATGTGAAATAACCAAGTATCATACCCTATGAAATAACCAAGTATCATACCAAGAAAATTCATACAAATTATCATTAACCGCCAAAAGGTTAACACAAACGCTGCAAGACCTCTAAATTGGTCATCACATAATCAAGGCCTAAAACCTGCTGAAAATGGCATAAAACACCATTCAACCAACGAACGAGATAATGTTGCTACAACTATGTTAAAAGAGAAAAAACCTCTGCAGATATTGAAATATAATCCATGATAAAATGTTTTGAAATTCCTGGCAACAAACCTACATGAATTAATGGCAACAAACCTACATGAATTAATGTTGAACAGCTCATCTGTGAGGTCATTGTTTTAGGTTTATATTAATAACAGTGATGGGGGAATTGAATTTTCTGGCGCAAATGCCAGGCTCAGGGGCGGATCCAGGATTTCAGCTTAGGGGGGGCGTAAGATTTTGGTAAATTTTCGGGTCCGTTTCTAGCCTCATAAAACGGTTGCGGTAGTGCATTGATAGGGTAAAAAGTCCGTTTTCAAATAAAAGGAATTATCAATGTGTTAATTAAACCACTCATTAGTCATTATACGTAGAGCGAGCGAAGCGAGCGAGAATTTTTTTTATACTGAGGGCGTGCATCGAAATTGTTTGATATTTAAATACTGAGGGCGTGCATCGAAATTGTTTGATATTTTATCTACAGTAACATGGACATGTATGAATAAAAAAAGTCCGTTTTCAAATAAAAGGATTTAACAATGTGTTAATTAAACCACTCATTAGTCATTATGCGTAGGGCGAGTGAAGCGAGCGAGAAATATTTTAATACTGAGGGCGTGCATCGAAATTGTTTGATATTATATCTACAGTAACATGGACATACATGTATGATCCGGAATTTTTAGGGGGGGCGCTCGCCGGGTGCGCCCCCCCCTGGATCCGCTAGTGAGGCTTATCCTCCATTTAAATCTGGATTAAGTATGGATAATGGACCTACAACATTCTATACAGCGGAACTGCAGAGTTGCTGAAATTTCTATAGTAAACACTCATTTACAATGGAGACACTTTCCCACATGCAGGGTCATGATGAAGACCGTTAACCCTTAACCCGCTAAGCACGATTATAATAGCCTGCGAATAACTCGGTTTACAATGTCCGGCTGCTAAGTCATTTTCCCCAAAACACCCCTTTGTCACATAAATGGAAAGTCCATGGCCAGACTCTATTGTACCCATCTCGGTGCGCTCTAAGGCGCATTGAGTTTGTTGGCGGAGGGACTATCAACCTTAGAACTACACACGCACACGTCACATTAATGGAATGGACTTAATTCAAAGAAAGAACAGTCCACTGTATATATGTAGTGGGTCAAGGGTTAATGAGCATGACTGACAAAATGAACATAAAGTAGGATTCTTCTCCTTTTGCCTCTAGCGAGATTTGCACTGGTCCTATTCTGTAACTGGTAACCACATGGGGCATGCCTCTAGCGAGATTTGCACTAGTCCTATTCTGTAACTGGTAACCACATGGGGCATGCCTCTAGCGAGATTTGCACTGGTCCTATTCTGTAACTGGTAACCACATGGGGCATGCCTCTAGCGGGATTTGCAGTGGTCCTATTCTGTAACTGGTAACCACATGGGGCATGCCTCTAGCGGGATTTGCAGTGGTTCTATTCTGTAACTGGTAACCACATGGGGCATGCCTCTAGCGGGATTTGCAGTGGTCCTACTCTGTAACTGGTAACCACATGGGGCACCTCTAGCGGGATTGGCAGTGGTCCTATCCTGTAACTGGTAACCACATGGGGCATGCCTCTAACGGGATTTGCAGTGGTCCTATTCTGTAACTGGCAACCACATGGGGCATGCCTCTAGCTGGATTTGCAGTGGTCCTATTCTGTAACTGGCAACCACATGGGGCATGCCTCTAGCGGGATATGCCTCTAGCGGGATTTGCAGTGGTTCTATTCTGTAACTGTTAACCACATGGGGCATGCCTCTAGCTGGATTTGCAGTGGTCCTATTCTGTAACTGGTAACCACATGGGGCACCGAGTGGGGGAAGCCAGCTTCATCTTATTGGACCCGAGTTGAAATTAAATGAATTTTACGTCCCGTTAACACTTCATATAAGGTTATATTGGACAACAACCTCCGAGGGAGATGAGATGAAGGATGAAGTTTCCAATCAGACATTCTTCCACCGGAGCGAACCGACATTGGACAGAGGGCTGTTAACTCTAAAGTCAAGGCATTATCCACTGAGCTACCGAGGTCGCTCCTGATCCGAGTTGAATGTTATATTACCGGTAATGACTCACCAACCCAAAACAGTCATTCCACAGTCAACCCTCCATTTACCTCAAAATAAATTAATACAAAATGTGTCCAAATGCACCAAACTTAACGAGCATGACAAAGACTAAGAGAACATAATTTTGGGGGATTTCAACCCCTCTGCCAGTATAGGCAGTGGCCCTTTCTTGGTGGAAATGGCACTATTAGATTCCTCACATACTTTTATACAAAATAATCACATGGCCATATTCCAGGAAACTTCAGAATGGCAATAAACCAAAAAAATAATCACATAGCTGTAATCAAGGATTTACTATAAAATGGCAATTAACAGAAACTGAAATAGGCCGATACAACCCATAAATGTTACAACGTTAATTTTCAGTTAATTCTCAGTCATCACGGCTCCTTCTGTTACGTAATTAAACAACATCTTTATTGCATAAAACATTATCTATCATAAAGGTGATTAACCCAAGGGTTGATGCTGCGGCAAACCATGATTACCTTGCAATGAACATTGCAGCTTCTTGTAATTAACGAGGAATTAAAAAATCATATATTTAACTATATTCTTAATGTACTCCACAATATGCATGCTAAGTGTGTAAGTGTGTAATAATGATTTAGGTTGATTGAAGTATTGAAATTAATGAGTTGGTTTGGCTCCACACATTTTTCCCCCTATCGCTTTCTCGGTAATTGCCAGAGCTAGTGGCCCTGTTCGAATAGGGCCTGAAGATGCGCTACTGGTTATAATATATATTTAAAGGGACACACGGCAATCTTGATTGTTTAAAAACTAGCAGCGTCCAGTTAGTTTTTCTACATAAATTGCATTTGTTCAATCATTAATATTAATTATAAGAATTGTATAAAACAAATTGTTTTTGCATATTACTAACTGCTGAGTATCATAATATATTCAAATCTGTGGTAGAATAACAGAGAAAAGTTGAAATCTCAAAATTGTATTTAAATATGTGCAAGCAGATTTAAAGTCAAAATGATACTGGATTAATAAATCGAGAGGTCAATTTCAATGCTTGATAAAGACATCAAGATTGCCATGTGTCCCTTTAAAATACTAGAGGAAGTGACATATTCCTTTAAATATCTTCGTAATCTGCAAAGCAGTATCGGAGAAAAATAATTAAAACGTTTACATCAATATGAACAAGCTACACAGCTGATACAATTCACTCCCGATGGCATGGATTGTGTGCTTTTGATGTGGGAGGAACTGGAGAACCCGAGCATGTCATTCTTTTGCCTTAAATTGGGAATTTTTCACTATCAAACAAAAGCAATATAGTATGCTTAAATACTTTGCAAACACATTACTATTTATACATTTTCTTGTTGTATGTCATTACTCTCACCTAAAAGAATAATATTTATCACATAACGTCCCTTGTTAGCAGTGCCGAACACCCATTTAATATTCCATTGTATGACACACGTGTAATACAACCTGGAACGATTTTGATTGGTTGAGCTAGACCTGTAATACTACGCAAGTTTTATTAACTGGAACTGTTTTATTTATTACAAATTCACCCAGATCCAAGTCATAAACTTATTATTTGTGACAACTTGTAAAAATAATGCACGTTAAACAAAACATTGTTGTTGGTTTGTTAAAAAGTTGGCGTAAACTGCTATTTTGTAAAGAGGTAAAACACGAACTCTTTTATATGCAAGAGATGCGACGTTACGACGTCACATATGGCGCCAAAATGTGTCTGACGTCGTGGCGGTTCTATGTCCATGTAATTTTTACTAATTTGATTGCAATGTTATGTATTAAAAAGGATCTTAAACTCGTTCCCATTCCATATAAGATTTATGAAACTCGTTATGAATTATTTTTAATTTTAACTCGCCAAAAGGCTTGTTAAAATTAAAGTAATTCATAACTCGTTTCATAAATCTTATATGAAATGGGAACTCGTTGAAGATCCTCTATATTTCCCCACTTCTTCTGTTAAAAGTTTCACTCTAAATATTTAAAAAAAAAAAGAAAAGTTTTTTTCTTTATTTGATTGGGAATGTTTTCACTCCAATTGGGAAGAAACCCATACTTTTTGCCATTGGGAATCGTATTGTTTGTATAGGAAAACTAGAAATGTGTCCATGGGACACAGATGCCCCCACTGAAAACAATCAGTGTAAAACGTAAAATTTTACGAAAAAGGGGCCATAACTCCAGTAATAATGGGTCGATTTTGACGCCAAAACGACAAGCACATCTTGACATCATAAGTAAGCATCCTGTAAAGTTTCGAAGGAATCGGTTTAAAAGTGTGGGAGAAGATAGACACACAAGATATTTTCACGCAAAATTTGACGAAAAACGGGCCATGACTCCGGTAATACTGGGTCGATTTTGACTCCGAAAAGATATGCACATCTTGCATCATAGGTAAGAATCCTGTAAAGTTTCAAAGCAATTGGTTGAATAGTGTGGGAGGAGGGAGACAAACAAACTTTTCGGGATGGAAGGACGGACGACCATGGCTAACGTTATATGCCCCCTCACCATTCGGTGGTGGGGACATAAACAAGAGCTGTCAGAGGACAGCGCAGCTCGACTATTCAAATTTTCAGAGAACAAGAAATGATACACCCGATATACCATCAGAAAAAACAACAACAAACTGATGTGTCAAGAAGGAAAACATGACTTTTTCATTACATCAAGGGCCACAGTTTTTCTGTGATGACATGGAGGCAATTTCATAATAACCCTTTCAAAGGATATATAATGCAAATTTTATAAGTTGAACATTTGAAAAAATTCTGTTAAAAGTATATGTTAATGCATTTGACCTTTGATCCCTTTGTGACCTTGACCTTTCATCCAATGATCTTGAACTCAAGAGATACGATCATCGTCCCATTTATAATAAAGTATGTAAGTTTGACGATTGGATAAAAAATGTTGGAAGTTATTAAGAAATGCGGACGTAAACATTAACCTGATGCTAAAAGTAAATGTAATTTGTGACCATGAACTTTGACCTATAGACCCCATAAGATCCTTCGAACAGTCGAGCTAAAATATCAAATTATTTGTAAAGTTTGACCCAGGAGCTAGGTCCACAAAAGTGGGGAAGAAGCCTAGGGTCTACGCTGTTTGGATGGTTGTATCCATCTGTTAATGCCCAGTAAGTGTATATATGGTTATAGGGTAGGGATCTCAACAGTTTACAAGTTATGACCCAGGGGCTATGTCACAAGAGGTGGGGGAAGGAGTCCAGGGTCTATGCTGGTTGGATGGTTGTATCCATCTGTTAATGCCCAGTAAGTGTATATATGGTTATAGGGTAGGGATCTCAACAGTTTACAAGTTATGACCCAGGGGCTATGTCACCAGGGGTGGGGGAAGGAGTCTGGGGTCTACGCTGGTTGGATGGTTGTATCCGTCTGTTAATGCCCAGTAAGTGTATATATGGTTATAGGGTAGGGATCTCAAAAGTTTACAAGTTATGACCCAGGGGCTATGTCACCAGGGGTGGGGGAAGGAGTCTGGGGTCTACGCTGGTTGGATGGTTGTATCTGTCTGTTTATGCCAAGTAAGTGTATATATGGTTATACGGTAGGGATCTTAACGGTTTTCAAATCATGACCCAGAGGCTATGTCCCCAGGGTTGGAGAAGGAGATCGGGGTCTATACTGGTTGGGTGGTTATATCCATCTGTTCATGCCCGGTAAATGTATATATGGTTATAGGGTGGGGATCTCGATGGTTTACAAGTTAAGACCCAGGGGCTATGTCATCAGGGGTTGGGAAGGAGTCCGGGGTCTATGATGGTTGGATGGTTATATCCGTCCGTTCATTCCCAGTAAGTGTATATAGGGTTATAGGGTGGGGATCTCAATGGTTTCAAAGTCATGACTGAGAGATTATGTCCCCAGGGGTGGGGAAACCACCCGGTGTCTATGCAGGTTGTATATGTCTGTTAATGTCCAGTAAGTGTATATATGGTTATAGGGTGGGGATCTCAATGGTTACTAAGTTATGACTCAGGGGACCCACCCATACCCTCATGTTCCACCTCTTGTGACCCCCAGGGTGGGTCCAATTCTGACCCCAGGATCACCATTTGAGAAAACTTGGTAGAGGACTACTAGACGATGCTATATACAAAATATCTAAGCTGCAGCCCTGTTTGTTTCGGAGAAGATTTTGAAGTGTTTTTCCTATATACTTCTATGTAAAAATGACATTTTTTACCAATTCAGGGGCCATAATTTTGTCAAAATGAATGGAAGAGTTATGGGGATTGTTGGATAAGGTACAGAATTTGATGTGAAACATTAGTTTACAATTTTAATGCAATAACTTCAGTAGTTTTGAAGTTATAAATCTATTGCACAAAAACTTTAAGGTAAAGACAAGACAATCAAAGGGCCATAACTTTGTCAAAATGAAAGGAAAAGTTATAGAGATTGTTGGATAAGGTGCAGAATTTGATGGGAAGTTTTATTGCAATAGCTTCAGTAGTATTGAAGTTATAAATCTCTTGCACAAACACTTTAAGGTGAAGCTGGGGATGCCGACGCCAATGCAGACGCTGTAGGATAGCTCTCCTTAAAACCACTGCTTTCGAAGGTTGCAGAACCAAAACAATACCAGTCCATCATCTGCTGTACTGTGTAAGGTAGAGAGAAAATAGTCAGGAAAATTCTGGCTGTCATAGAATGCATATAAACAATTCAACAACTGGAACAGGCAGGGCGTAGCTGACCTGAAATGCATAAGAAACTAAGGGGGGTTCAAGAGCATGCTCCCCCTGCCCTTTTTTTAACTTGGCTATGCAATGGTGCATTTGGCGTATACCTGACAGAGCGCTTGTGTGGTATTTGAAGAAATATTTGTTTGACAAATCTGAGAATTAACATTTGACAAAGTTGAATTACCTACACTGTAATAAAAAATAAGAAACAAATGTTGACCCTTAACCCAAACCCACTCCGGCTTCAGTTTTTACTGCATTTTTGGACATTGCAATTTTTCATTTTTCAAACTGATGTATAGGCCGGGCCTATATGGCCTAATAGTAGCTACGCCGATGACAGGTCTAAACATTATGAACTGTTGTGGTCAACCGACTGTATGAGTCATTTCAAGTGTACACAGATGTCAACACAATTAAACGTGCTTTCTTGACAGCAAGGTTTTATTTGGGAGGATAACACTACTGACCCCAACCTGAATGTTTAGCATTATTATAATTGCCTATGCATGTTTATAGACAGAAATGCCTACCATTGGCTTCAGTTTGTTTTTCATTCGGTGACCACATCTCTTGTAGAATGAGCAGTTTCCCTATTTGTTCAACTGGCCAAAAGTAATACCGGTCTGACATCAGCAATGGTTGAGAAAAGAGCTGTGAATTAATGGGTTCCTACAGAGATATCAATCAACTTGCATTTCATAATAAAAAGTGTATTGAATTAGATTTGTAAATTATTTATGAATTAAATTGTGGAACAGGTTATCTAAGGTTATTTAGACCCTCCCCAGAGAGACGGGAATTTAAGATACACTCACAAACGACATTTCTGTGCATTTTCACATAAAAGCAAAAGGACAACCATTTAGGCTACACACCCGATATTTAAATAGCATGCCTCCATATTTCTAATTCCATGTTCACCAGCTCATGGTGAATTTTGGTATTTAAGCAATCAGATTTAACGCAGGACATCATTTAGTCCAGACTCTATTGTACCTTTAGGACATCCTATTTGATAAAAGGCGGAGGGGCACACTAACACACATATAAAAACGCACGCACGCACATATCATTTGCTTTATATACATCGAGTAGTCAATATCATATCTGTAGCACTATGATTTTCCAAAAAAGAAGTTTGCCTTTTTCAGAACTGGAACAGACGATCATCTGATGTACAGTCAGTCATTTTAACCATTGAGCTATAGGGAATTCTAGAGAACACAATACAGTTGATTTCGGTTACAGTCAAACTTGTATTAAGTGACCACTCAAGGGAGTGTCTAAAAATGGTCGATTACTAAAACGGTCGTTAAATAGAAGGAGTATAAAACATACTCGAAAATATCGCTATCCGAATTAGTCTACTTATAAAGTGCCGTGACGAAAGCGATATTCAGCTAAAAATTACAACGTAATTGCATATTTTATGATACAGTAGTCAAGGAAATTCCGTTTCGTTTCAAACGTTTTATTTGTCGCAAGACTGAGTACATCTAATCTTATGAATGAACATCCTTTGACTATTTTTCGGCGATTTTGTGTGAGTGAAGGAAATTTCATGTTTGTTTGTACAAAAGTCAAGGTCAATTATTACCTCGAATCTCGCGAGATTGATCAAAAAGAACACCATGTTATATGTTTAAACCCTCTCATTCACTTGGTATGGAGGAATGAAAACAAGACAGTGCGAGGGATGTCATTACACCCTAGAGAGGGGTCTATTGAATGAAAGCAAAAGTATGCAATTAAACTGTGCCAAATACAATCAACAAACATCTTAGCAAGCTAAATAGTACCTCTTTGTTTTTGTTATTAGATTACCCTCTGGGCTTACCTGTGTTGAATGTTATAAACTTTGGCTGACTCAGCACTAGAAATGGGTTTACTGTATGCAATTAACCAGAATTTGCCAAAAAACCTATTCGACTACACAAAATGTTTTTATAGGCGAAAGAATATAAATGGTTTTGTGCTTCAGAATGGTACGCAAATAATCGGAATATGCGATTATCCGTTATGCAAAAAACCCAGATTCGACAGTATACTAAGCACCACTAATTGTAATTAAAAGTATCTGAACACACCGCAGGATGTATCAGTATATAGTCCATCATGTCGCACATGTACGGTACCTTACGTGATGTTGAACTCAAATTGAAATGCTACAAAATATCAACAACTTGTTTCCATGAAGAGTAATTACAGAGCTCTTGACAGAAGTTTTATTTATGATTTTTAATTTCTGTAGTAACTGAACGCATTCCCAGGAGGCTTGCTACCATAATTCATTGTGTCAGTTACAGAGAATTGTTGAATTATTTTAATGTACACATGATGAAAAACGTTCATGTTTTGCAAGTCTTTGTAAGTCATCTTTATAGTCTCTGACTTGAAATCACTTGCCCCTCACCGCTGTGGGTTCGATCCCTCATAGGCCAAGGTATCTTTATTTGAGGACGCTATCCAGGTGCCCGCTTGTGCATGAAAATTGCCCGGAGGGGCACCTGGGGTCTTCCTCCACCAATGCATGCTGGAAAGTTGCAATATGAACTTAGCAGTTGGTGCGACTGTAAAATCCAATTCAATTCAATTAGACCATGTAAGACTTTGTCTAGTAAGACTGTGTCTAGTAAAAGTAGGTCCTAAGAAATGGTATGAATGTACGTATGGCCCATGGGGAATAAAATTAGATTTACCAATCTTTCAGTTATATCACCACATTGTCTACTTGTAACAGGGAGCTCAATGCCCAACTTTATAATTCTGTAACACTGGTATACTATGCCGTAGACACGACATGATGCCCCACCCAGTCACATTATACTGACACCGGGCAGACCAGTCTAGAACTACCCTTTATATGTTGAACATCGCTGAACATCAAGCAAGGATGCTACTAGTACATTTTTTATGAAGTCCTATGTGGTATGGTCAGACTGGGATGGAACTCATGACCCCCCGCATGTGAGGCTTACACTCTTTCACTGAGTGATGGCACGTTACCCAGGCCAGATGGAGACCGTGGTTAACCATGTTCACTATGGATTTTGAACTATCATAGACCATCACCGTGGTTTTGTCCATCTGTAGTCATTACAGAATATGGTCTGACCTTGGTTGTGATAAATGATGGTAAACCATCTTTTACCATGGTCAAGTTTTGAAGACCATGTTAAGACCATGGTTGAGATTTCGAGACCATGCTTGACAATGGTTTAAAATCGACTTTGGTCTTTAACCATGATCAAATAAACATAATGAATTAAACTCAGATAAAGTTTTTTTTTGTTTTTTTAACTGGTTCCCGGGGGTGGGTGATACTATTAGGGGAGGTGCTCTTATCAGGGGAACCGGTAGATGACAGAAGTAATTCTCTAAAGGGATGTTGTAAGTTCAACATTATGGGAACCGTCGTGCAAGGTGGACCTCGAATACCAAGATCGCCGGTTCGAGCCTCACTGCTGCCACTGTGTTTCTATAGGGTGCTATCGAGGCAAGACATGTCCTTAAGTCTTCGCAGCATGATGAATCCTGATGAAACTTGGTAGTGAGGCCAACTAACATATTTTAATAAAGCTGGCCTTTGCCACTGCTGGCATTAAACTGTTCACTGCCATTGTTTAGTGCAAAAACTTCCACAAAAAAACTGCTCACTGCTACTGTACTGTAATGAACTTTGACACTAGAGTTTAGTGTTAATAAATAGGGATATATAATGGCTAAATCACAGTGACATCATATATTGTGTAACCCACTCTAGACGATGTCGGACATAATATACCTATACTACCGCGTAAGTAATGAACTGTTTGTCTGAAATCATCGACCGTTTCAATTTATTTTTTAGAACATACCGTCATTGAGAATGTGCCCCTCACCGCTGTAGGTTCGAACCCTCAGGGGCCTAGGAATCTTTATGTGAGGAAGCTATCCAGCTGGCTTGCGGAATGTCGGTGGTTCTACCCAGGTGCCCGCCCGTGCACGAAAATTGCATGAAGGGGCACCTGGGGTCTTCCTCCACCAATGGAAGCTGGAAAGTCGCCATAGGACCTTAGCTGTTGGTGCGACTATAAAATCCAATTCAATCAATCATTGAGAATTTTAGGCAAGCCTATTACACATGTATACTATCTACAAACATTAGTTGATTAATGAAATTTTTATTAATACTTATTTTTTCCCTAAAAAAACACCGAGATGTTAATGCAGTATGAACAGGATCACGGACATTGGCAATAAAACGGGAGTATATATCTCCAACCCATGTATGATTTAGAGCTAAAATAAGTAAAAAGTCTTGAAATATTTTACCATATGCCGAGCTCAGACAAATGCCCCATGAAACATTCTTACTATACACACCTAAAATCATGTCTTTCCGCATGCCCACCGTAACACACTTCGCCAGACGACATCTTTTACAAAATGACCTTGAATCTACATTCACGTCACACTTCCCCTCGCATCTGCCTCGTATAGTCTGAAATGAAAAAGAAAACAAATTACATTCTTTTTCTAGATACATTCTGGTCTTTTCTTTCAGACCTGTTATCTTTCCTTCCAGACATCTACAAAGTGCCCCCGTGGTTGAGGGGTTAACGAGGTCACGTTGTAAACCTTCTCGCCTCTCAACACTGTGGGTTCCAATCCCACTGGGAGCTCAACTTTTAAGTGAGAAAGTGTTGATTCTTATGGATGGCGGGAGGAATACAGTACTGGTTGTACCCAGGAATGAGTCGGTGTCTCCACCACTAAAAATGATGTGCTGAAAAAATGATTTTAAACACCAAACAAACAAACATATTTACACTTTCATTTTTCTATCTTATTTTCTATGACCTTGGGTAACTCGCAGGCTGATCAGGGTTTACATTGTCTGGCTACTGATCAGTCATTTCCCCCAAAACAAACACCCCTTTGTCACATAAATGGAATGGTCTTAATTCAAAGAAAGAACAGTCCATTATATATATGTAGCGGGTTAAGGGTTAATAAAAAAAAGAAAGAGCTTTTGTCACCACCTGAGCTTGTTGTTTGTAGGGAATGGTGAAGTTTTTCTAATTAGTTCAGATTGTATACTAACTACAACTACAACTGTATCAAATACAACACATATATTTAATGTGCCTAGAGCATGTCATTAGATTTCAAAAGGTATTGATATTTAACAATTCTTATATAAACATCTTTATTCAATACTTTACTGTGAGCCTGCAAAGTGACATTTCATTTCAACATGTTTTGTTTTTTATATTTCTTTTATTCTATACTAATTTTAAATCAAGACAGTATATATATATATATATATATATATATATATATATGGTACAATGTTATTGTAAAGTAGAGGTATTTATTTTCATCAGCAATTGAGAGTCTGAATATATCAGTCGGCATGAATAAAGAATATGCATAAAACATTTTCAAATTATATTTTGTTAAGAATTTGTCGTTATAGGTCATCAAAAAATCTAAAATGCTGATTGGTAATTTTTAAAATTCCTTTCAAGACCTCTGATGTCATTGTCCGTCACTTGGTAGGCTGTCATTTTAAATAATTTAAAACGTCAGAAAACATCCAAAACAATTTCGTTATTTTAAAGCAACATTTCGATCAAACACCAAATTGAAATTGTTAAAAAGAGGTCAATGACCTTGAAGCTCTACTGACAGGTTTTGATAGCTAGATCAACATTCCTGTTAAGTTTCATGAAAATCTGTCAAGTAGTTTCAAAGGAGTAGTCGCTACAAGTTTTTACTATATAACTCTATGTAAACAAAGATGGCCCTGGCAGCCATGTTTAATGTTGAATCAAAATAATTTTCAACAGGGACCAACATCATGTCATGTTGATCATCTTAAAAAAAAGTCCCACATCAAATATCACACTTATAGTTTCAAGAAGTAGTCACGACAAATAGCCGTGGCGGTCATATTGAATTTCAGCCGACCTGTAATTTGGCAAGGTTTCAACTGGATATCAAGAGCAACATTCCTGTTAAGTTTCGTGAAAATCCGTCTAGTAATTTCAGGAGTAGTCGCTACTATATAACTCGATGCAAACAAAGATGGCCACTGGCAGCCATGTTTAACGTTGAATCAAAATGATTTTCGACAATGATCAACCTCATGGCATGCTGATCGTTTTAGAAAAGATCCCATATCAGTATCACTTAGTTTTGTAGGAAGTAGTCGCTACAATTTTATTTTTTTTAAATCTATTTTTAGCTTTGGCAGCCATCTTGAATTTTCGGCCCGTCTAACATTTTGCTAGGGTCAACAAGACATCAAGAGCAACATTCCTGTGAAGTTTCATGAAAATCCGTCAAATAGTTTCAGAAGAGAAGTTTTTATTATATAACTCTATGTAAACAAAGATGGCCACTGGCGGCGAGGTTTAATGTCAAATCAAAATAATTTTTAAGAAGGATCAACATCACGTCATGCTGATCATTTTAGAAAAAAAGTCCCATAGCAATATCACTTGTAGTTTTCAAGAAGTAGATGCTACAAACTTGTTTTTTAACCGTAGCAGCCATCTTGAATTTCCGGCCAACCTGAGATTTTGCTAGGATCAATTGACATCAGGAGCAACATAACTGTGAAGTTTCATGAAAATCCGTCAAGTAGTTTCAGAGGAGTAGTCGCTACAAGCTTTTACTATATAACTCTTATGTAAACAAAGACGGCCATGTTTAATGTTGAATCAAAATAAATTTCGACAAGGATCAACGTTATGTCATGCTGATCATTTTAGAAAAAGTCCCATATCAATATCACTTACAGTTTTCAAGAAGTAGTCGCTACAAACTTGTTTTTTAAAAATCTATTTTAAGCCATGGAAGCCATCTTGAATTTCCGGCCGACCTGAAAATTTGCTAGGATCAATTAGACATCAGGAGCAACATTCCTGTGAAGTTTCATGAAAATCAGTCAAGTAGTTTCAGAGCAGTAGTCGCTACAAGTCTTTTTTTTTTTTTTTTTTTTTTTTTCAGTTGCCATAGTGGTCAACCCATTTATTATCCCCGTAAATAAGTGTGTTGTGGGTCGGGGTTCCCACCGCACACTGTACAATCATCACATACATATATATAAATAGAAAACACTCTCACACCACATATTTTCACCTTATTCATTTATATAATACATCTGGCTTACGGCATATGATAATGTACGTTTATCAAACAATTTATATTGGGAACAATAAATAGTCAACTTTTAACTTATTTAAGGATTATGATTATTTATAGAAGATAAGGTTTTGGGTGTGGTATTGCCTTCTTCACCTGGTCCAACTCTATTATTATATATTAACACAAGTTTAAAAATATGTTTGTCCATGGGATGGTATTCTTGAGATTTTAGGACTTAAAGGTTTAAAATTTGTTCTTTATATGGGTCCCAAATGCTATTGAATTTGTCTAGGTCATTGTTTTTGGTGGCTATTGTCTGTTGTACTTGTAGCACTTCTCTAATTCTATGTTTTAGAGTTATAATTGAAAGTTTTTTTTCTAGATGTTTATATGAAAATATATAATATTTGGCTTCTAAGAGAAGATATAACTGTACCCATGTGTACTTTTTGTTTGTGTTAAAAATAAAGGTTTTTTCATCAATATTAAAATCCTGTTCATTATTAAAGAGCCATCTTTTAAGTTCATTAATAATTATAGGTTATTTAACATGGTTCTGTACAATACGGAGATATATTTGGACGAGTACACAGCTGGAAAAGTCATATTGGACGAGCCGTTAGGCGAGTCCAATATAATTTTTTCCAGCTGTGTAAGAGTCCAAATATATCCCGTATTGTACAGAACCATGTTAAGTAACCTTTTTATTCTATACCTTTATTTTTACTTGTCAACGATGATTTAATGCTACGGAACTGGAAAGTCAGTTTTTAACAATTATATATTATGATAGTTTTGTTTATTTTATAAGGGAAAATAAAATAAAATATGTGCAATAGATAGGTTTTCAGTATAGTTTTTCAATGATTTGTTAACAGTTTATGGTTATGTCTGTCGGTTCTGATTTTCATTCGGAACCTTTTCACGCGTTTCGGTCTTTATCATAGGTTTAACATGGGACCTGTGAAGCGTACAATACGAAAAGAATACGGGATATTTTGTACGCGCGTGCGTCCCGATACGGAAACATATTGTACGGTCACATGACTCGAAAGAGCGTCTACGATTGGACGTATAAATTAGGTATAGAATAATTGTTTGTGTTTCAGGGCAGGACCACAGCATATGTGTAAGGGTTTCTTCCTGTTTACAAAAAAGACATTTTGAATTGTCTTTGATATTAATTTTGTGTAAAAATCTACGAGTTGCTAAAATTCTGTGGTTGATTCTTGTTTGAAACCATTGTAAGGTGGTACTTATGTTTTTTTTGAATGGATATTTGTATATTTCTTTCCAATATTCATTATCAATATTAAATAATTCCAACCATTTTGCTTTTGAAGTAGGTTGAGTATAGTCATTATTGAGGATGTTGTAAATATGTTTAGATCCTTTTTGCTGTTTAGTTAATGCTTGGATATTTGATGGTATAATAGGATATGTTAATTTATGATTGAATGAATCTATATTTAGCTTGCTAACCCACAATTTTATAGACTTAACAATTCCGTTATAATTTAAAAAGTTACTATTTACATTATATATGGAGTTAAACTCTGTAAATGTATAAAAACTACCATCTTCTCTTATCAAGTCATTTACTAGACATATTCCTTTATTATACCAAGATTTATAAAATATGTGATTACACCCAATTAGTATATTTGGGTTGTAGAAAATAGAAGAAGTTAAAACCTCATCCTCCTTTAGCTTGCAGCTATTATGTTCTAAATAGTTGACATATGATTTTATGACATCTTTCCAGAAAGGGTTTTTAATAGTACTAAGTGTACCCTCTGGATATTTAGATCCAAGATTGACTATATTATTTATGTTTATTGTATGCTTAGTTAAGTGGTGTAACTGTCCTTTATTTGCTATTAATCTTCTTACCCATGTTACTTTTTGCCCTTGGATAAAAGCATTTATATTGATCATGTTAAGCCCTCCTTCCTCATATTGTTTAATTATGGTATCTCTTTTTATTTTAGCTGGGCCCCGCCATAAAAAGTCATAAAATAAATCTGTTAACTGTTTTAAAATAGAGTTACTGGGATCAGGTAGTGATATAAATAAATGGTTAAGAATTGGTAAAAGCAGTGATTTAATGACCGTTATTTTGCCAATTGGAGTAAGATATCTACGTTTCCATAATTTTATTAGGTTTTGTATTTTAGTAATTTTATCTCTATAATTTATATTTAATATTTTTTCTAAATCAACATTAAAAGTAATGCCTAACAATTTAAACTGTTCACTTCCCCATGTTAATTTCCATTTTGTTTTTATTGAGTTTGTACTGTATTTTTTTGCCCCAATCCAAACTATCTGTGTTTTTTCAAAATTTACTTTAAGTCCTGAAATTTTAGCATAAAATGAAAGTTCATTAAGTGTTTCTTTTAAAGAGGTTTCTGAGCCATCTAATAAGACTGCGGTATCATCAGCAAATTGGGTCAGTTTAAATTCATTTTCATTCATGGAAATGCCCTTAATATTTTTATTGTTACGAATTCTTATTGCTAAGATTTCTGCACATAAAATAAAGATATACGGCGACAACGAATCGCCTTGACGACAACCGCGCCCAATATTGAAAAACTCGGATAAGTTGCCCCCTTGGTTGACAGCCAATATTGCATTTTTATATAATATTTTAAACCAAGTTATTATGGATTCCCCAAAGTTAAAATAATGCAAAACTTTTGAGATAAATTGCCAAGAAATTGAGTCGAACGCTTTTTCGAAGTCAACTAGTAATAAAAGCCCTGGAATATTATTTTCTTCCGTAAAATTCATTATGTCATACACGATTCTTGTATTTTCCCCCATATATCGACCTGAAATAAACCCTGTTTGATTTTCATGAATTAATTTATTAAGCACAGATTTAATTCTATTGGCAATAGATCCTGAAGCAATTTTATATACACAATTAAGTAATGATATTGGTCTGTAGTTTTTTAAAAAGTGTCTAGGCTTATTTTCTTTTGGAATAACAGTTATAATCCCCTCTTTCTGTGTAACTGATAATTCCCCCTTTTCATACCCATAGTTAATTGACCGAACAACAAAATGACCTATTTTATTCCAAAAGACTTTAAAAAAATCTGCCCCATAGCCATCTATGTGAAGTTTCATGAAAATCAGTCAAGTAGTTTCAGAGCAGTAGTCGCTACAAGTCTTTACTATATAACACCATGTGAACAAAGATGGCCGTTGGCCATGTTTAATGTCGAATCAAAATAATCTCGACAAGGATCACACCATGTCATGCTGATTATTTTAGAAAAAGTCCCATATCAATATCACTTATAGTTTTCAAGAAAAAGTCGCTACAAACTTGTTTTTTAAAATCTATTTTTAGCTTTGATGGCCATCTTGCATTTCACAACAACATGAATTTTTGCTAGGATCAACTAGACATCAAGGACAACATTTCTGTAAAGTTTGATGAAAATCCATCCAGTTGTTTCAGAGGAAATACTTTATTTCTTAAACCCAAACCTCAAATAGTCATGTAAAAGGTTGAAAACAGATTTTTATAACAAAACAACAGTTACATTGTATTCTAAATGAATCTAATGTGTCTTGTTGCACTTCATTTCTCGATGAAAAACAAATGCTACTAGGGCATTGCTTCCTTAAAATAGATTTTATTGGTTTGGCGTAACTGTTTTGTAATGACATCGCTGCCATCATGATGCCCATGTGCGCTTGTCTCTAGCTGCTGTAAAAGAAATGCGAGTCATTCATTCATCCCAACAGCAATTTACGATGACTGCTTTTAACTCTTTACCAAATTTATTTCGGCAACCGTCATAAAATGCAAAATGTAAATATAAGAATTGTAAATATAAGTATTGAATTCGATATTCTGATCTTTCTTTGGGGTATGGAAAACTTGGCTTGTAGCTATCAAGAAATCCTTGAAGACTCTGATGTCGGTTTGAATGGTGTTTCACATCATTTTTAGCATATGTTAGTTAGGACGGTTGATTTTTTGGTGGTAGGGCCTTAGTAGTGTATAACCGGAGATCCCGGGTTAAAATCTCCTTGGTGCCACCGAGTTTCGTCGGTGTGTTCTTGGGCAAGACACTTTCCCTTAGCCTCGTCCGCCGGAAGAGAAAACAAGAGGCCCAAGAGGGCCTGTGAACGCTCTACTGGCTGTTATACCATTGATGAATCGAGTCGTACTACATGGTGTCTAGTGTGTACACAAGGTTTTTCAAGTATTTGACCTAGTGACCTAGTTTTTGACCCCATGGGACCCATTTTCGAACTTGACGAAAATATAATTAAGACAACATTTCAACAAAGTTTCATCAAGATCGGGTCAGAAATATGGCCTCTAGAGTGTACTAGTGACCTAGTTTTTGACCCTGTGTGACCCATTTTCGAACTTTAGCAAGCTATAATTGAGACCAATATTCTGACAAAATTGCATCAAGATCGGGTCAAAAATATGGCCTCTAGAGTGTACACACGGTTTTTCCAAAGTTTGACCTAGTTTTTAACACCATGTGACCCATTTTTGAACTTGACCAAGATATAATTAAGACAAACATTTTGACAAAGAGTGTACACAAGGTTTTTCCAATATTTGACCTAGTGACCTAGTTTTTGACCCCATGTGACCCATTTTCAAACTTGACCAAGATATAATTAAGACAAACATTCTGACAAAGTTGCATCAAGCTCGGGTCAAAAATATGGCCTCTAGAGTGTACACAAGGTTTTTCCAATATTTGACCTAGTGACCTAGTTTTTAACTTCATGTGCCCCATTTCCGAACTTGATCAAGATATAATTAAGATAAACAATTTGACAAAATTTCATCAAGATTGGGTAACAAATATGACCTCTAGAGTGTACACAAGTTTTTTCAAGTATTTGACCTAGTGACCTAGTTTTTAAAACCATGTGACCCATTTTTGAACTTGACCAAGATATAATTAAGACAAACATTTTGACAAAGTTTCATCAAGATTGGGTCAGAAATACGGCTTCTAGAGTGTACACAAGGTTTTTCAAGTATTTGACCTAGTGACCTAGTTTGTAATCCCATGTGACCCATTTTCAAACTTGACCAAGATATAATTAAGACAAACATTCTGACAAAGTTGCATCAAGATCGGGTAAAAAATATGGCTTCTAGAGTGTACACACGGTTTTTCCAAAGTTTGACCTAGTGACCTAGTTTTTAACACCATGTGACCCATTTTTGAACTTGACCAAGATATAATTAAGACAAACATTTTGACAAAGAGTGTACACACGGTTTTTCCAATATTTGACCTAGTGACCTAGTTTTTAACACCATGTGACCCATTTTTGAACTTGACCAAGATATAATTAAGACATACATTTTGACAAAGTTTCATCAAGATTGGGTCAGAAATACGGCTTCTAGAGTGTACACAAGGTTTTTCAAGTATTTGACCTAGTGACCTAGTTTTTAACCCCATGTGACCCATTTTCAAACCTGACCAAGATATAATTAAGACAAACATTCTGACAAAGTTGCATCAAGCTCGGGTAAAAAATATGGCCTCTTAGAGTGTACACAAGGTTTTTCCAATATTTGACCTAGTGACCTAGTTTTTGACCCCACATGACCCATTTTCGAACTTGACCGAGATTTCATTGAGACAAACAATTAAGATAAACATTCTGACAAAGTTGCATCAAGCTCGGGTCAAAAATATGGCCTCTAGAGTCTACACAAGGTTTTTCCAATATTTGACCTAGTGACCTAGTTTTTAAATTCATGTGACCCATTTTCGAACTTGATCAAGATATAATTAAGATAAACAATTTGACAAAGTTTCATCAAGATTGGGTAACAAATATGACCTCTAGAGTGTACGCAAGTTTTTTCAAGTATTTGACCTAGTGACCTAGTTTTTGACCCCACATGACCCATTTTTGAACTTGACCGAGATTTCATTAAGACAAACATTCTGACAAAGTTTCATCAAGATCAGGTAAAAAATATGGCCTCTAGTGTACACACGGTTTTTCCAAAGTTTGACCTAGTGACCTAGTTTTTAAAACCATGTGACCCATTTTTGAACTTGACCAAGATATAATTAAGACAAATATTTTGACAAAGTTTCATCAAGATTGGATCAGAAATACGGCTTCTAGAGTGTACACAAGGTTTTTCAAGTATTTGACCTAGTGACCTAGTTTTTAACCCCATGTGACCCATTTTCAAACTTGACCAAGATATAATTAAGACAAACATTCTGACAAAGTTGCATCAAGCTCGGGTCAAAAATATGGCCTTTAGAGTGTACACAAGGTTTTTCCAATATTTGACCTAGTGACCTAGTTTTTGACCCCACATGACCCATTTTCGAACTTGACCAAGATTTCATTGAGACAAACATTCTGACAAAGTTTCATGATGATTGCATCAGAAATGTGGCCTCTAGAGTGAACACAAGCAAAAGTTAACGGACGGACGACGGAAGACGGACAACACACCATCCCATAAGCTCTGCTGGCCCTTGGCCAGTAGAGCTAAAAAACCGGGTGGTCCCGTGTATCGGTCTATCCACCGAGCAAGTTAAAGAACCATAGGAATCTATTCGATAATAAGAGTAGGGCACGGTTCCCGGATTCCTATGTATCCTTCCCCTCTCTCTCGGGCGGCTCTAAATAACCTGTACTGTGTTGATGAGGCGTTAAAAAACATTCAATTCAATTCTTAGTACTGTATTATACCTCATGTCAGCTGTAAGAATCAACACTTTCTGACTTGACAAGTCGAGCTTCCAGTGGGATTCGAACCTGCAGCGGTGAGAGGTCAGAAAGTTTTAGACATGGCGCCTTTACTATCCCGACCAAGGAAGCACTCACTTTTGGTAATAAAATGTAGTTGAATTCCTCATAACCAGAGCTGTTTCTAAATTTTTGAAACTGGCGGCTACTTTGATTTGACAGGCGGCTACCATTAGTGATCAAGCAAAGCGAGTGAGGTTGTTAGGGGATCTGCTGGCATTCTCCCCCGCGGATAAGCATGGGGTCTTTGGTGCAAATAAAGGTAAGGAGTTTTAGTTTTTTCATGATTCTTTCAGATGATTAAATAATTCCATAATATCTGAAACTAATTTAAAAACAAATTGTTACGATAGGCGGCTATTAGAGACAGCCCTGTCTGAACACAATTTCTGAATTTCAGACATGTCCTGGAGCGCAGGAAACATAATCTAACATATGACTCTCGGCTCTAACATTAAAACATGTCCAATGGTTTGTAGGAGGAAAATATAAGAAGACCATTGAACCATACTACTTAATAATGTCAATTATGCAGGTAAGCTACTTAAGTTTATCATTTCTGTCACTTTAATGTAACATACTGTCTATTCTGGGGTTATCCGCAAGCCACAAACATAGGTTAGTTTACAAAAATATGTATCTTTACAGACACTCGTAATTCATCTCATAAGTGCAGAAAGGTAACATTTTGTATGGCCAAATGAAAACAAGTTTTGTTTTCTGTAACGGGCTGAAATATGTTCGGTAGGTAGGTATTGGTAGGTATTTTTATATATCTCATATTCTATACATATTTTAAACTTCCAGAACAGTTTATGATTGCTCTACTATTGTTATACCCCCGAAGGTAGTCATATATTAATTGTACTGTCCGTCCGTTCGTTCGTCCTTCCATCCAAAACAATCGTGTCTCAGCCATAACTTTAAAAGAACTGAAGGGATTTCCATGAAACACAAATGTTAACCACAATGAGAAGGTGTGTCATGTGCAAGAATCGGGCGTGTTTATCAAAGTTCAAGGTCACATTTGAAGGTCAATGGTCAAATGAGTCAACACAATGATGTCGATCATGCAAAGTTATCGACGTCTAGTCTTTTATCTTCCCTCGACTTTTATCTTCCCTCGTGTTGCGTTCCATCACTCAGGAAAACGCAGATAACATTATCCAGGATGCCAGAATATTCTCTGTGTCACTGCATGTGTCAAAGAGGTAACCAGTCCTCCTTTAGAGATGACATTACCGTATTACAAAGTATGACGTCAAACAGATTTCTATCAGTATTCATCGCACTTGATTTTTAAAAAAAAAAAAAATGAAAAATGTGTTGCACCTGATGAAACTTGATAATAAATCATTGAGAATACCTTCTATTGAGATGAAACTTGGCGTTGTAATAAAAATGACTTTATAAAGCATGATATCTATCAGCATAACGGCAGTGCACTTATATATGAGTGAAATATATATCCCTCCTGACAAAACTTGATGAATAACAAATATACTAAAGGAAACAAGAGTCCCAAGATGGCCCTATATCGATCACCTGAGTACTGGCCCATTATCAAACTTCTTAGAAATCTCATGCTCATATACAATCTGTGAAAGTTTGGTTTAGATTGTTCATGAAATGTTGCCTCTGTTGCGTTAACAACATTGATATAAAGACACTGACAAAGTTTGGTAAAGATCAAATACAAAATGAAGGTGCTAGAGTGTAACCCCTTGGGCATGGCCAAATGTGACCCCAGGGCTACATGTAATATATGAGAGCTGTGTGCTTTGTGGTTTCAGAGAAGCAAGTCTATGTCAAACAAGTGACTCCTGGGGCAGGGTCAAATGTGACCCCAGGGTCACCATTTGAATAAACCTGGTAAAGGACCATAAGCTCATAGTAAATGCAAAATAATAAACCCCTGGCTCCTGTAGTTTCAGAGAAGATTTTTTGAAAAAAAATAACTATATAAATCTACGTAAAACTGTGACGCCCGGGGCGGGGCCAAATTTGACCCCAGGGTAACCATTTGATCAAACTTGATGGAGTAACATAAACTTATAGCAAATGCAAAATACTAAACCTCTGGCTGTTGCAGTTTTAGAGAAGAAGCTTTTTTAAAGTTTTTCCATATACAAGTCTATTTTAAACTGTGACACCCGGGGCGGGGCCAAATGTGACCCCAGGGTCACCATTCGAACAAACTTGGTAAAGGAAAATAATCTTATAGTAAATGCAAAAGATTAAACCTCTGGCTCTTGTAGTTTCAGAGAAGAGAATTTTTTGATTTTTTTCCTATATAAGTCTATGTAAAAGGGTGACCCCGGGCGGGGTCAAATTTGACACCAGGGGTCACCATTTGAACAAACTTGGTAGAGGACCATAAGCTTATAGAAATACAAAATATTAAACATCTGGCTCAAGCAGTTTCAGAGAAGAAGATTTTTTAAGTTTTTCCCTATACAAGTCTATGTAAAACGTGACCCCTGGGGCGGGGCCAAATGTTATTACAGGGTCACCATTTGAAAAGGACCATAATCTCATAGTAAATGCAAAATATCAAACCTCTGTCTCTTGTAGTTTCAGAGGAAGAATTACTTTTTTTCCTATATAAGTCTATGTAAAACTGTGACTCTCGGGGCGGGACCAAATTTGACCCGAAGGTCACCATTTGAACAAACTTAGTAGAGGACCATAAGCTGATGCTTTTGGTCTCAGAGAAGAAGTATTTTCCTATATAAGTCTATGAAAAACATGCAAAATCCCAATATAAAAACTTTGGACCCCCAGGGCAAGGTCATTTTTGACCCTTGAACTTCATTTGAACAAATTTGATAAACTGTCGAAATCTGTCCAGCGGTTCTTGAGAAGAAGATTTTTTAAGGTTTCAACCATATATGATAATATCGTAATGGCAGCCATCTTGGACGTCGCGCTAACCTAATTTTATAAAATCTAAAAAGCATTTATCTATGGATCATCCATGTGAAGTTTGGTCAAAATTGGCCAAGCGGTTTCTGAGAAGAAGTCGTTTGAAGCAAAAGTTAACGATGAGAGACGACGGACGAACAGTGATCCCATTAGATCACCTTGAACCTTAGGGAATTTCAGAATTTCCACTGTATAATGTATGTATAATATGCTGCTTTTATTCAAATGGTACATGGCCACATTAATATTAATGGACCTTTCTTTTTGGAAAAAACCCACTAAAACAACACATAATACATCAACTTTTATCCCCTCAGTTTCATAACTGACAGAGTATGCGTTTGGCAAAACTTTTGCAATCTCTTTACATTAAATACAGTTTAAAGCGGCTCAAATTTTCAAAATGGAACTTCAACATTTATGAATTTCAAAGTCACAGTACTGTGATTAAGAAGTCTACAATAGCACAGTGTTGTCCTTTCTCTGACTAGCTGCAGCGTTTTTTACACAAAACATTTTGGGATTTCTCCGAAATATTACGTGGAATTAAGTGTGTAGTATAGAAATTATATAGAGATTATTTAACTGCTGAGATCAATTATAGGGGAATCCTTCACGAGTGGTAGACGTGTGGTTCTTTCACGAACGAGCGCATGTGAGTGAGTGAAAAAACAAAGCACATCTATCATCAAGTGAAGGATTACCCAATAATCGATCCCAGCAGTTCAGTAATATATTTATTACATTTTAAATTACGTTTTTGCAAACAAATATTCGCTGAGTTTCTTTTTACCTTTAGTATAATTCAGAAATACTGTCTTATTGTCAGCATAATATAAAACATAACAAAAATAACAGACATATGCTGCTTCATAAATACTTTATGGGGTAATTGGAGATATACAACATCTGTAGCACTAACAGAAGCACTTGGTGGGTATAATAAAGAACAATAAATGTTGCTTTTATAATGGTTACATAATGGTTACATAACCTATCTCCAATCTATTGTATCTTGTGCTTATAACAGTGTCACATTCATCCCTTGTGCTTACAACACTGTCACATTCATCCTTTGTGCTTACAACAGTGTCGCATTCATCCCTTGTTTTTACAACAGTGTCGCATTCATTCCTTGTGCTTACAAGTGTCGCATTCATCCTTTGTGATTACAACAGTGTCGCATTCATCCTTTGTGATTACAACAGTGTCGCATTCATCTTTGTGATAACAACAGTGTCGCATTCATCCCTTGTGCTTACAACAGTGTCACATTCATCCTTTGTGATTACAACAGTGTCGCATTTATCCCTTGTTCTTACAACAGTGTCGCATTCATCCTTTGTGATTACAACAGTGTCGCATTCATCCTTTGTGCTTACAACAGTGTCGCATTCATCCCTTGTGCTTACAACAGTGTCGCATTCATCCTTTGTTCTTACAACAGTGTCGCATTCATCCCTTGTTCTTACAACAGTGTCGCATTCATCCCTTGTGCTTACAACAGTGTCACATTCATCCTTTGTGATTACAACAGTGTCGCATTCATCCCTTGTGCTTACAACAGTGTCGCATTCATCCCTTGTTCTTACAACAGTGTCGCATTCATCCTTTGTGCTTACATGTGTCGCATTCATCCTTTGTGATTAAAACAGTGTCACATTCATCCTTTGTGATTACAACAGTGTCGCATTCATCTTTTGTGATTACAACAGTGTCGGATTCATCCCTTGTGCTAACAACAGTGTCACATTCATCCCTTGTGCTTACACAGTGTCGCATTCATCCTTTGTGATTACAACAGTGTCGCATTCATCCCTTGTGCTTACAAGTGTCGCATTTATCCTTTGTGATTACAACAGTGTCACATTCATCCCTTGTGCTTACAACAGTGTCGCATTCATCCTTTGTGATTACAAAAGTGTCGCATTCATCCTTTGTGCTTACAACAGTGTTGCATTCATCCCTTGTGCTTACAACAGTGTCGCATTCATCCTTTGTGATTACAACAGTGTCGCATTCATCCCTTGTGATTACAACAGTGTCGCATTCATCCCTTGTGCTTACAAGTGTCGCATTCATCCTTTGTGATTACAACAGTGTCACATTCATCCCTTGTGCTTACAACAGTGTCGCATTCATCCTTTGTGCTTACAACAGTGTTGCATTCATCCTTTGTGCTTACAAGTGTCGCATTCATCCTTTGTGATTACAACAGTGTTGCATTCATCCCTTGTACTTACAACAGTGTTGGATTCATCCTTTGTGCTTACAACAGTGTCGCATTCATCCTTTGTGCTTACAAGTGTCGCATTCATCCTTTGTGATTACAACAGTGTCCCATTCATCCCTTGTGCTTACAAGTGTCACATTCATCCCTTGTGCTTACAACAGTGTCGCATTCATCCTTTGTGCTTACAAGTGTCGCATTCATCCTTTGTGATTACAACAGTGTCGCATTCATCCCTTGTGCTTACAACAGTGTTGCATTCATCCTTTGTGATTACAACAGTGTCACATTCATCCTTTGTGCTTACAACAGTGTCGCATTCATCCTTTGTGATAACAACAGTGTCGCATTCATCCCTTGTGCTTACAAGTGTTGCATTCATCCTTTGTGATTACAACAGTGTCGCATTCATCCCTTGTGATTACAACAGTGTCACATTCATCCTTTGTGATAACAAGAGTGTCACATTCATCCCTTGTTCTTACAACAGTGTCACATTCATCCCTTGTGCTTACAACAGTGTCGCATTCATTCTTTGTGATTACAACAGTGTCGCAGTCATCCCTTGTGCTTACAACAGTGTTGCATTCATCCTTTGTGATTACAACAGTGTCAAATTCATCCTTTGTGATTACAACAGTGTCACATTCATCCTTTGTGATTACAACAGTGTCGCATTCATCCCTTGTGCTTACAACAGTGTCGCATTCATCCCTTGTGCTTACAACAGTGTCGCATTCATCCCTTGTGCTTACAAGTGTTGCATTCATCCCTTGCGCTTACAACAGTGTCACATTCATCCCTAGGACTTACAACAGTGTCGCATTCATCCCTTGTTCTTACAACAGTGTCGTATTCATCCCTTGTGCTTACAACAGTGTTGCATTCATCCCTTGTGCTTACAACAGTGTCGCATTCATCCTTTGTGATTACAACAGTGTCACATTCATCCCTTGTTCTTACGATGGTGTTGCATTCATCCTTTGTGATTACAACAGTGTTGCATTCATCCATTGTGATTACAACAGTGTTGCATTCATCCTTTGTGCTTACAAGCCTTGCATTCATCCCTTGTTCTTACAACAGTGTCACATTCATCCCTTGTGATTACAACAGTGTCGCATTCATCCCTTGGGCTTACAACAGTGTCGCATTCATCCCTTGTGCTTACAACAGTGTCACATTCATCCCTTGTGCTTACAAGTGTTGCATTCATCCTTTGAGATAACAACAGTGTCACATTCATCCCTTGTGCTTACAACAGTGTCGCATTCATCCCTTGTGCTTACAACAGTGTCGCATTCCTTGTGCTTACAAGTGTTGCATTCATCCTTTGAGATAACAACAGTGTCGCATTCATCCCTTGTGATTACAACAGTGTCACATTCATCCCTTGTGCTTACAACTGTGTCACATTTATCCCTTGTGCTTACAACAGTGTCACATTCATCCCTTGTGCTTACAACAGTGTCGCATTCATCCCTTGTGCTTACAACAGTGTCGCATTCATCCCTTGTGATTACAACAGTGTCGCATTCATTCCTTGTGCTTCCAACAGTGTCGCATTCATCCCTTGTGCTTACAACAGTGTCGCATTCATCCCTTGTGCTTACAAGTGTTGCATTCATCCTTTGAGATTACAACAGTGTCACATTCATCCCTTGTGATTACAACAGTGTCGCATTCATCCCTTGTGCTTACAACAGTGTCACATTTATCTCTTGTGCTAACAAAAGTGTCACATTCATCCCTTGTGCTTACAACAGTGCCGCATTCATCCCTTGTGCTTACAACAGTGTCGCATTCATTCCTTGTGCTTACAACAGTGTCGCATTCATCCCTTGTGCTTACAACAGTGTTGCATTCATCCCTTGTGCTTATAACAGTGTCGCATTCATCCTTTGTGATTACAACAGTGTCACATTCATCCCTTGTTCTTACAACAGTGTCGCATTCATCCCTTGTACTTACTAGAGTGTTGCATTCATCCTTTGTGATTACAACAGTGTTGCATTCATCCTTTGTGCTTACAAGCCTTGCATTCATCCCTTGTTCTTACAACAGTGTCACATTCATCCCTTGTGATTACAACAGTGTCGCATTCATCCCTTGTGCTTACAAGTGTCGCATTCATCCTTTGTTCTTACAACAGTGTTGCATTCATCCCTTGTGCTTATAACAGTGTCGCATTCATCCTTTGTGATTACAACAGTGTCGCATTCATCCTTTGTTCTTACAACAGTGTCGCATTCATCCCTTGTTCTTACAAGAGTGTTGCATTCATCCTTTGTGATTACAACAGTGTTGCATTCATCCTTTGTGCTTACAAGCCTTGCATTCATCCCTTGTTCTTACAACAGTGTCACATTCATCCCTTGTGATTACAACAGTGTCGCATTCATCCCTTGTGCTTACAAGTGTCGCATTCATCCTTTGTTCTTACAACAGTGTCGCATTCATCCCTTGTGCTTACAAGTGTCACATTCATCTTTTGTGCTTACAACAGTGTTGCATTCATCCCTTGTGATTACAACAGTGTCACATTCATCCCTTGTGATTACAACACTGCCACATTCATCCCTTGTGCTTACAAGTGTTGCATTCATCCCTTGTGCTTACAACAGTGTCGCATTCATCCCTTGTGCTTACAACAGAGTCACATTCATCCTTTTGTTCTTACAACAGTGTCGCATTCATCCCGAGAGAGAGAGTGGAAACTTGTGATGTACTCCTAGAGAGAGAGAGAGAGGGGGAGGGGGGAGGGGGGAGTAGAGACGTTTGAAGCATTCCTAGAGAGAGAGGGAGGGAGGGAGGGGTTGGGGAGTGGAGACTTGTGATGTACTCCTAGAGGGAGAAGGGGAGTGGAGACTTGTGATGTACTAGCTCGTAGAGGTAGAGAGAGAGCGAGCGAGCGAGTGAGTGAGTGAGTGAGTGAGAGAGAGAGAGAGAAGAGAGAGAGAGAGAGAGAGAGAGAGAGAGAGAGAGAGAGTGAGTGAGAGTGAGTGAGGGAGGGAGGGAGGAGATTACTGGTATATAGTGATGTATACCAATTAATCAACTGTAATCAATCATCAATGGTAAATTTCAACCAATCACCCACCACTTGTGGTGACACACAATTCTGAGATCATCTCCCCTTATCAAATTCCTAATGTTCTTCCTTTTACACGACCACAGATTCCAGGATAGATCCCTGCTGTAAGTGAGGCACTTCATTACAGAAAACATGTAATTACCAAGATGTTCATGCAAGAAAAGGCAACAAGAAGATAATTATCATTGAAGTTGCTAACACTAAACTAAACATGAGAGAGTTTTCAGCAGATCAATATGTTCTCCTTCCTTTATAAAAAGCAACCTGATGACTGACATTCAATTACAGTTAAATGACATAAAAAATAAAAAAAGTCTTTATACTGAGGAACAAATTGCTCAATATTATGTACTATTTATCATTTTATATTCCTTTTGTAGATGGATCAGTAATGACCCATAATACCTGCTGGGACTAATTGAAGTCGGACTTCAAACAAACGACATGGTATAAAGTTGATGCTACAATCCATAGTTCAGGGAACTTAGTAAATAAAGTAATTGTTTTGGAGCAAACATGTCATAGTCATATTATTTCTATTAGTGTTATACTTAAAGCAATGCCTGCCAGATTATATACCCCGAACTGAAAACGAAAAAACACACTAGAAATGGGACACGGGTGCCCCGACTGAAAACAATCAGTGTAAAACGTAAACTTTTATGAAAAAAGGCCCATAACTCTGGTAATTTAATGCCAAAACAACATGCAATTCTTCACATAATAGGTAAGCATCCTGTAAAGTATGAAGCAATCGGCTGAAAAGTGTGGGAGGAGATAGACACACAAGATATTTTCACATAAAATTTGACAAAAAAGGGGCCATAACTCCGGTAATTCTGGGTTGATTTTGACGACGAAATGATATGCACATCTGACATCACAGGTAAGCATCCTGTGAAGTTTCAAAGCAATCTGTTGAAAAGTGTGGGAGGAGATAGACACACAAACATTTCGGGACGGACAGACGGACGGACGTACGGAAGGATGGACAGACATGGCTAATATTATAAAAAAATTTATGCCCCCTCACCATTCGGTGGTTGGGGAATAAAAAGATAAAAATAAAAGTGCCACCTTTGCATTTTTGCATAGCACCTTGGTACTACTATTAGGGGGGAAAATGTATACTACACTCAAGAGATATGAAAACGCAACTCCGGAATTTCCGCTATATATTGTATATACTGCACACTTAATTCCACATAATATTCCAAAGAAATCCCAAGATGTGTTGTAAAAAAAAAGTTGCAGTTAATTAGAGAAATGACACAACTGTGATATTTTAGACGTTTTAATCACACTACACCTTGTAACAAGAACTTCATAAATGTTGAAGTTGCTTTTTGAAAAACTGAGCCAGTTCAGTAATGTATTTAACGTAAAGAGTTTGCAAAAGTTTGCATCCTAAGTTTGCTGACATGCTTGAGCCAAACGCGTACTCTGTCAATAATGAAACTTTGAAGGAATACTAATAGCTGTGTTATGTGTTGTTTTAGTCTTTTTTTCCAAAAGGAAAGGTCTAACGTAGCCATGTACTATTCGATTAACAGCAGCATGTTACACATACAATATATAGCGGAATTTCTCGTGTTGCGTTTTCATATCTCTTGAGTGTATTAGAGACACAAGCTTACATAAAAAAGTTTACCATTTAATTTTAGCTAAGATTTGTAAAACAAAGAGTTATGGAACCTAAGTAAATCATGTAAACCATTTATGGCTACCATATCTGTGAGGCTTCATAACATTGCTTAATCTATGTCCCGAAAAACATAACATAAAAGAGAGTGGAGTTTTTAGTCATTTGTCATGCATTATAGAGTGGCTTCTAGTGAACATCCTATAGAGGGGTGGGGGTTGGGGTGGGGTGGGGGTGGGCATGGGTAGTTCAATCTTCTCAAGGTAAACTAGGAGAACTTTGAATGGTGTTTTACATCATTTTTTATACATGTTAGGCCATGTATATATATGAGTACATTTTTATGAGACAAGAAGCTTTCCTCCTTGACTGTGTGATGACCGGACAGAATGAGGATCCTATCATGATGTCTACCTCAATCCTAAAAGGAAGGAACGTTTAATGTTTCTCTGATATCTTGTCTGGTCCTTACCAATTTATTCTCTTGTTACTTTGGCTTCTGCCAAGTTATCGAG
>JAWPHD010006520.1:0-143643 GCA_037043455.1 Cyrtodaria siliqua
TGACAGTACAACGTGTTAATACTAAACAATCACGGTACACATGTTTCAAAGATTCTAAGTTAATCATGTTAATTGTCAAACCAATATATGCAAACTGTACTACAATTCCACATTTTATGTTATGTTTGATATGAATGTATTGTTTATATGTACCTTGATACGGGAGAGGTCTTACATAGGCATTGCCTGTTGTCCAATCCCATTCAGTACTTGAATAAAATATTGTTTAAATTAAATTAACGGAATGTCACCATGCTACAATTCCGTGTAAATGTTCTTCAGGTTAAGCCATAATTAAGAATGTGTAGCATGCTCGGTGACACTTCCTTTGATGAATGCATCATTATCACCCCTGTATTGTTTTAGGTGCTGCTTGAGTGATGGCAGAAAACAATGGTCGTCGCTCCAGCAAACATTGAGTTTTTACAACATAATTTGAAGCAACTATACAGTTCTGCAGATGAGAAGGTTCCAGGCCCATTCTTCGTTGTTTTTTAATTATATAGCGGAAATTCCCGAGTTGCGTTTCTTTTCACTTTAGTATATTTACTTTTGTTGGCAAATATCGGTCTCGGCGGAACAAAATTAAGCGCCAACTGGCCAACTCTATTCGCCCGCTTTTCATGCACATAAAAGTCAACGTTTGCTTGACGTTATGTTGTAGGGATGGAGTTTGGGTAAGGGTCTAATAACAGGATAAAGCAAATTGAATTTGATGATTCTAGATAATAGATAACAATGAATTAACAATACATAAATCAGTTCACAGTAAATAAAATCAAAGAGCAATCCTAAATTTTACATTTTACGATTGAGGGTGGAGGGGGAGAGTTGGGGACAAGATAAATAAATAACACACAACATTAAATTAACCAAAAGATAACAATCAATATTATTTTAAAAAAACAAAAGTATAAATTTCGCCAATTACAGCATAACACAACAGTTTAGTTACACAGTATTGTTACCTTCACGTGCTGCTTCTCATAAGTCAAAATACATTTTAAATTTTTAAACTTTTAATTAACATGCAAATATATCTATTGTACATACAATCTCTCAAAGTCTAGCCAAAATATCACCAACGTCAGAGGCAAGTTCAACCATCGATTTTCATCCAGGCCTTTAAGCTGTTTCTCCTGGCTGAATCGTGTAGCATAGAGTAGCGAAGAAAGCAAAAGCAGGCCGGGTGACCAAGGCTAGAGTAAAGCTTCTTTAACAAGATTGACACCTTAAAACGAGGTCACACAGAAAAACAGGTATGATCGATGATTGGTCAAAGTCAGTTTTTAAATCCTGATTAAATCGATGGTTGAACTTGCTACTAACGTTGGTGAGATTTTGGCTAGACTTTGAGAGATTGTATGTACAATAGACATATTTGCATGTTTAATGTTACGTTTATTGTTTATCTTCTGTTGTGTTTTTGTATGCCCTTACTGGATATTGTCTTGTTATTCTGTCTTCTGACAAGTCATTGAGTACTTGCTTGACTGCTTTCTAGGCCTAGAAAACTCATGTAGCTTTATTCACAACATACGAGTCATGCAAACGTGGACTTTTATTTGCGTGAAAAATTGCGAATACAGTCGGCTAATCGCAAGTGGGTACTTTAATTGGAATAATTTGCCAAGACCGATATTTTCAAGACGTATATTCTGTCCGAGACTAGAATACACGTAACAAAGCGTAGTAAAGAAATCAGAAATATGCCGGATGACCTGGGCTAATCATTCCGTTGAAATTTTATTTAATTAAAACATGACTTTTGGCATCGAATTGTTTTATAAATGTCGACAAAACACGACGTAATTCAATAAATGCAAAACAAATACGTTGAAAAGGTTCTTTATTTTACAATAAATCGATTTTAGTGAACTTAACATTTTTTTCTTTTCTTTAGGCCTATATCGCGTTGAAACAAAACAAATAAATATATATCAATATAAAGGAACTCGACGTAATGAGCAGTATCTGTATTACACGAGATATTTATCTGATATAAACGAGATATTTATTTCAAGCTATGTACAGTTTGTCGATTATGTGATATAAATATGTCGATTTAAAATCTAAAAAATGTTAAAAAAAACATTCGAGTTGACGTCATTCTTTTATTACATTTAATTTACACCGGAATTATTAGCCCTCTTCTGATTTCTTTGCTACGCTTTGTTACGTGTAGTTTAGTCTTGGACAGCCAAACCTGTATGATGTATATGTCCGACGCTAGTCTCGGAAATCCAAAATCGTATGATGTATATGTCATATATGTCTTACTTGCAAATATCGATCTGGGCAGATTAGCCGAACGAATTTGCTATTTGTTCACGCCAATAAAAGTGAATGTTTGCATGACGGTATGTTGTAAATAAAGTTACTTGAGATTTCTAGGCCTAGAAAGCAACCAAGCTAGTAAGTACCCAACGACTTGGCAGAAGCCAGAGCAACAAGAGAATAAATCATTAAGGGCATACAAAAAATGAAGAGTTAGACAAACAAATAAACGTAACCATCCCTATCAGGATTTAAAAAAGTGACTTTGACCCATCATCGGTTTTTCGGTATGACCTCGTTTTGAGGTGTCAACATTTTTAAAGAAGCTTTACTCTAGCCTTGGTCACACAACCTGCTTTTGATTTCTTCGCTACGCTATGCTACACGGATTCAGCCAGGGGAAACAGCATAAAAGTCTGGTAGAAAATAGATGTTAAAATTGCCACTAACAATAGGGAGATTTTGGCGAGACTTTGAGAGATTTTATGTAAAATAGACATATTTTCGTGTTAATTAAAAGTATTACAAATGTAAAATGTCTTACTTTTAACTTATGAGAAGCAGCACGTGATGGTAACAAGTGTAACTACAGTGTTGGGTTATGCTGTAATTGGCGAAATTTATACTTTTGTTTTTTAAAATAATATTGACTTTTATCTATTATTGGTTAATTTAGTGTTATCTGTTATTTATTTATCTTGTCACCAAACCCCCTTTCTCCCCCTCCACCACCTATGGTAAAATGTGTAAAATTTAATACTTCCATTTTATTTTATTTAGTGTGATGTTTTTGTATTGTTAATTCATTGTTATCTATTATCATCAAATTCAATTTTCTGTTTTCCTGTTATGAGACCCCTACCGCACACCGTACCCCTCCCACCAGTTTTATTTACAACATAATGTCATGCAAACAATGACTTGTATGTGCAAGAACAACAGATGAATACAGATGGCGCTTTATTTGGTCTTATCTACCAAGACCGATATTTGCCAGAAAGATGGATGCATGATATCGTCCGCAGAGCAATCAAGGTCCAGTGAAAGTCAGAATTGACATGAGGGTCCTATTGGTTAGAGTTTCCGGGTGAAGGACCCTGAAGCGCAAGCCTGTCTGTGGTTGAATTTCACGAATTTTAGCTTAAAATGTCTAGGGCCCTATTCAAAGTGCAAATATTTTACTCCCACCCCAACCCCGGCCTGATGGAGCATTATTTACAACATACTGTCATGCAAACGTTGACTTTTATTTGCGTGAAAACGGGCGAATACAGTCGGCTAATCGCTAGTGAGCCCTTTAATCGGCCTAATCTACCCAGACCGATCAGGTGGACCGATAGCTGTAAGTAAGACATATACGACATCTACATCATACGATTTTGGCTGTCCGAGAGAAGAGTCTCCGTGGCCGAGGGATTAACGACGTTGCGTTGTAAACCTTCTCGCCTCTCACCGCTGCAGGTTCGAATCCCACTGGGAGCTCGACTTGTATGATAGGAAGTGTTGATTCTTACTGATGGCGGGAGGTGTACATTACTGGTTCTACCGTGGATGTCTGCCCCAACCTTAAAAAATTCGACCGTCATATATAACATTACATGGGTTGAAAATGACGTAAAACACCATACAAGCAAACAAACAAACAAAACAAACAGTCGGAGACTAGAATACACGTAACATAGCGTAGCAAAGAAATCAGAAGTAGGCCGGACGACCGAGGCTAAACATTTCCGTGTACATTTGATTTAATAAAAATTTGACGTTAACTCGAAATGTTTTATCATTTTTTTAGATTTTAAACCGACATATTTATATACATATTCGACAAACTGTACATAGCTTGAAATAGATAGTTCGTGTATATCAGATAAATATCTCGAATAATACAGATACTACTCATTACGTCGAGTACCTTTATACGAGGGGTGTTCGAAATTTTTTGCAAATGACACGTTTTCTCCGAGATATTAATTAAAAGTTGATATTTTTTTTGTCTAGTTACCTTCGAAATATTCCCATTTAGCCAGAACACATCGTTTAAATCTTTTAATCCAATTTTTGAAACAATCTTCATACTCATCTTTGGGTACACCCATAAGAAACTGGTGAACTGCAGACCCCAATGCACTTTTGGACCTATATCTCCTACCAGATAGGTGTTTTTTTCAATTTCGGAAAGAGGAAAAAATCGCACGGGCCAGGTCTGGGCTGTAGTGAGGGTGCGACAATACATTGACCTTTTCAGACTTCAAAAACTGTGCTACAGTTGAGGATTTGTGGGCTGGAGCATTGTCATGTAACAAATGGACATGCTGGAGACCGGTTTTTGGACGTACTTTTCTCATTTTTGTTCGCAATTTTTTCAGAATCACATTCTTATAGAAGCTACCAGACACACCCCTACCTTTTGGAACAGCAATTTGCATGAGTGGCCCAGAATTTCTGAAGAAAATGGCGTATAACACCTTCTTTGCTGTCAGTGTTCGTTTAGCAATACTTGGCCTTTTGGCATGTTTCAGAGCCCATATCCTGTTATCAACTTTTCGCTTGGGCTCATAAAAATGGACCCATGTCTCATCACCAGTTATGAGACTATCAAACACCTTTTTCTGATATTTTGGGTACTTCTTCAGCAGTTGCTTTGCCATTTGCACCCTCGTACGTTTCTGCTCATCGGTGAGCAAATGGGGGATCCAGCGAGCACTTATCTTCGTGAGCTTAAGAATTTTCTTCAGAATGAAGTGGACAGATGCTAAACCTAAGTTTGTCATTTGTGCCAGCTGTCTGACAGTGAAACGCGCATCTTTTTTAATAATGGACTTGATCTTATTAATGTTAGATTTGGTAACTGCAGACCTGGGACTTCCTGAATAAGGGGCATCTTTGACTGATTCCTGACCGGAACTGAATTTTGTAAACCACCTATAAACTGTGGAAAATGACATTTGTTTATCCCCATAAACAACACATATCTCATCATGTATGCTTTTGACACTCAATCCCAACTTACAGCGGGCTTTTATATAACCCCTGATTTCAGCAACATTTTCTATTCGTTTTCTAACCATTTTCAACGCAGTGTCTATGAATACACATGAAAGCAGTCGAAATTGCAAAAGAACCGGTTTGTGGATTTCAATTATATTTATACACAATGTACAGTGATGATCAGTCATCCGTTTCGTATTGGTGTTGTACAGGTAATCGTATTGGTGTTGTACAGGTAAATCCCGTGATTGTCGAGTATACAGTGCGTTTGCAAAAGTTTTCGAACACCCCTCGTATTAATATATCTGTTGTTGCTTTGTTTCAACGCGATATAAATAAAATAAAAATATATCAAGTTCACTAACAACGATTTATTGTTAAACAAATAACCATTTCGGCGTATTTGGTTTGCATTTATTGAATTACATCGTGTTTTGTCGACGTAAATATGTCGATTTATAGATGTATATACTAACAACTCGAGTTATTTCAAATTGAGAAAGTCAATATAACCCAACAAGACGAGGCATGAATACGCTTCCGTACACTTCCGTAATATTCGTGAAATTATGTCGGCTTCAAAGAGAATTTATCACAAAAAGTCGCAATAAAATGACCATAAAGTCACGATAATTTATGTCAACATAAATTAAGTGCATGGCAGCCACATGCCACCATACAGAAGTGTTAATTTGCATAAGAGAGTTGTTAACTGGGGAATTTTCACTTTCCATCATTTCATCAGGTCATCGATAAGATGTGTATTGGTTGTGACATTGTTGTAATCGTATTAATGTTACAAACATCGTTTACAGAGCTGCCAAATTCTTTGAATTTCTTTAAGGGCGGTAGCTAATCTTGCCTGTTTTGTTATATAGAATATCTTGCATGAGTACTCATTCATTTTTGAATTTATTAAACGAGTTGGCAAAATGATTTATTGCGAGGCTCTTGCCGAACATTATATCATTTTGCTAACGATTTTAATAATTCAATTGTATATGAGAACGAATGTTAGATTCTATTTGTCACATAACTCACATATCGACTTTTATTGACGTTTGCCTGTCGCTCCTATCGCTTTAACACGCGAAACCGACATAAACCGTGGGAATGGATTATATTATTGATTTTGTTTGACAGCGCGTAGTAGGCTAATTTGCATACTTATATAACTAGTGGTAGAATGGTGTTATTCCACTCCCAAACCGTAAGTTATATGATAAAGAGAGTTATAGCCTGCAACAATTATTTATGATTTCAAAGAAATAGAATATGCCTCATGATTTTTATCAACGTTAAGAGTATTGGAACTGTATATGGCATGATATTTTTCTGTTGGTGTTTGCAGGAAGACAATGAATCTCCTCTTTAGTATCTAAACTCTGTAAATTATTAGCTTTTAGGCTCGCATCCTCAGCTTATCTAAAGCTCTGTAAATTATTAACTTGTGCTCCACCCATGACCAAGTAATATATAGAAAGTTTTTCTAGGTATATTGATTATGTTTGTGTATGATTCAATGCATTTTGACTTGAAATGTATACTTATTTTTACTTATAAAAGGAAAACGTATATGCTAGATCTCACATAATGATGTAGATTATTAATGGGTAATGACAAAAAATAAAAAAATATTGATTGAAAGCACGGGGAAACATTTTACTGTCGCCAAACGGCACAAACAACAGTACTATGACAATAAAATAGATAAAAAAGTAGAACAGCAAATATAGCATTCTAAGGGTTCGGTCATCCAAAAAACACGCATTCAAAACAAACATCTTATGTGGTGAGTATACGGATAAATAGTAGAGAAGCATGAAACATCGTAAGCAAGATTGATTCGGCGATAATATAATATACTTATAGGCGACAGAACGTATGCGTAAACCTCGTTAGGCGTTCAAATTTTTTACCAAATCAAGTCGATTCATACCGTAATATCGTTTTGTCCAATATTTCCGCCCTGGTTTGTCAATAAAAAGACGACAAGTTCGTTATATCGGCTTTTAAAGGCAAACGTGACATGTGAAAAACATTTCGCACATTTGTTTGTTAATGAGAATGTTTCCAGTTCCGCTGCCTCTCATTGTTGTAGTGGTTGTTCACATATAGAAATAATGACTTGTTGGTTTATTAAACCATATTGATGTTTTTTTCACAATTTATCATATTGTACACTATAATATAATTTGTGTTGAAAATAGTTCGCTAAATAGTTCAGGAAGATAATATCACATGCAGTAGTAGTGAGCTGATCGCATATTCAAGAGGTCCATATGACGTAGGTGTATCTCTATACTACAGTTCTGTTTGACGTATGTTTGTCTCTATAACATAGGTCTGTTTAACATAGGTTTGTCTCTAAACATCTGTATGCCAACATCTCGCGGAACGAATACGAAATCAACCATACGGTTGTCATTGCCTGTAAGAAGTTAACATGCCAGTGTGCCCAATACAGAGAAGCACACTTTAAGAGAGTGTTGTCAATGTCTGTAAGACGCAAACATGCCAGTGTGAGCCATACAGAAAGCGTTGTCACTGTCGGTAAGACGCAAACATGCCAGTGTGAGCCACACAGAGAAACACACCTACAGAAAGTGTTGTCTGTAAGAAGTAAACATGCCAATATGATATACACAGGGAGTGGTGTTACTGTCTGTAAGCAGCAAACGTGCCATATGAGCCACACGTTGAAGCCGGCAAACACCACCTGTAAAAGGTAAACATGTCAGTGTAAGCCAATCAGAGAGTATTTGCACTGTATGTAAGAAGCAAACATGCCAGTGTGAGCAACACGGAGTGTATTTTAACTGTCTGTAAGAAGCAAACATGCCAGTGGGAGTCGCACATAGCAGCACTCCTGAAGAAAGTGTTGTCACTGTCTGGAAAAAGTAAACGACGATGTGAGTCGTAGAGAGAAGCACAACTATAGAGAGTGTTGTAACAGGCTGCAATAAGTAAACATGCCAGTGTGATCCACACAGAATAGCGCGACTTCAGAGAGTGTTGTCACTGTCTGCAAGCAGTAAACATGCCAGTGTGAGCCACACAGAGAAGAACGACTACAGAGAGTATTAGTATTGTCACTGTCTGTAAGAAGCAAACATGCCAGCGTGAACCACACAGACAAAAGTATTGTCACTGTCGGTAGGAAGTAAACATGCCAGTGTGAGTCAAACAGAGAAGCATGCCTACAGAGGGTTTTGTCATTGTCTGTAAGAAGTAAACATGCCAGTGTGAGCCTAACATAGAGTACACCTACATATAGTGTTATCGCTGTATGTAAGAAGTAAACACGCCATTGTGAGCTACACAGAGAAGAACACTTACAGAGAGTATTGTCACTGTCTGTAAGAAGCAAACTTGCCTGTGCGAGGCACACAAAGAAGCATACTTATAGTGAGTGTTTTCAGTATGAGCCACACAGAGAAGCACGCCTGCAGAGAGTGTTGTCATTGTCAGTAAGAAGCAAACATGCCAATGTGAGGTACACAGAGAAGCACGCCTGCAGAGAGTGTTGTCACTGTCGGTAGGAAGTAAACATGCCAGTGTGAGCCACACAGAGAAGCAAGCATGCAGAGAGTGTTGTAACTGTCTGCAAGAAGTAAACATCCCATTGTAACCCACACAGAGAAGCATGCCCTGCAGAGAGTGTTGTCCTTGTCAGTAAGAAGCAAACATGTCAGTGTGAGCCACACAGAGAATAGTATTGTTACTGTCTGTAAGAAGCAAACATGCCAGTGTGAGCCACGCAGAGAAGCACATATACAGAGAGTGTTGTCACTGTCTGTAAGAAACAAAACAAACATGCCAGTATGAATTTCGATCTGACTCTGAGATAAATATTCGTTTGTAATTGTTTTAAAGGTTATTTTGAATATCGAGCTGGCTCTGAGGAATGTTCGTTTAAACTGTTTAACAAGTTCTTCTGAATATCTAGCTGAAATTTAGAATTTTCGTTTTAACTGTTTAACAAGTCGTTTTAAATATCGAGCTGGGTTTGAACATCGAGCTGGCTCTGAGATCGACAGTCGATTTAACTGTGAAACAGGTAATTTGAATATCGAACTGGTTTTGAATATAGTGCTAGCTCTGAGATCTGTATTGGTATTTTAATTATGAAATAAGTCGTTTTGAATATAGAAATGGGATTGAATATCGATCTGGCTATGATATCGATGCTTGTCATTGTATATATTGATCTGGGTTTGAATATCAAGCTCTCTCTGAGATCTATTTTCGCTTTAACTGTTTAATTTGTTTGTTTGTTTGTATGGTTTTTTTCATCATTTTCAACACATGTCAGGTCATATAATTATGACAGTCGAATTTTTTTGTGGTGGAGGCAGACCACCCACTTTTCCTTGGTAGAACCAGTACTGTATTCCTCCCGCCATCCGTAAGAATCCCTAATTCCCACTTACAAGTCGAGCTCCCAGTGGGATTCGAACTCGCAATGATGAGAGGCGAGAAGGTTTACAACGCAACGTTAACCACTCGGCCACGGAGACGCTGTTTAAGAAACTAATCCTCCAATTAACGGCAAGATTGCACTACAAAACCGTTTATTAAAACTCTAGGCAGGTGTTCAGGTATATAATACTGTTTATTATATAACCTATAAATAGACGCGTTTTCATTGGCTAAAAAGTAATTTTTTAGAAAAAATATCTAGCGATATTGACCTGTTTTTTTGATATTGACCTTTTTTTTTGATATTGACCTGTTTTATATAATTGTTTTTTTGATATTGACCTGTTTTATATAATTGTAAATTGAGGGTTATATAATAAAACAGTTATGGACTTTTCAGCTGTTATACATGATGTTGATATGTATCAAAAAATCATTATTGACCTCGGCTATCGCCTCGGTCAATAATGATTTTTTTGGTGCATATCACATCATGTATAACAGCTGAAAAGTCCATAATTGTATAATATATGTACTGATTAAAAGTATAGATTTATTCTTTTTTTCTTCTTTTTTTTTGTATTAAATACCCTTGATTGACTATGCGTAAAATGACTTATGAGTTGGTAACTTTTAATTCGACGTTCCTCGTCATCAGTAGGTTAAGAAACGATGTACATATGTTGTAAATATTGGTACTTAGACACTTTAACAAACATTTTGATTTCGAATATAGAGCTGGGTTTGAATAAATATCCGGCTGGTTCTAAGATTGATATTCGATTTAATTAACTGTATATTGTAGCGGTCATTGAAATTATCTTTGTAAATCGTTTTATTGCAAATAACACCTGTAAATGGTGTACTCCAACTACCAGTTATCGGAAGTTAGAGTATGGCAGGTACATGAAATGGACATGCTATAAGCCATAGATAGAGTATGGTCGCATTTATTTGGTTGATTTAAACATCAAGATGGGCGTAGCCCATCGAATCGAGGTGTTTAAATTAAGCAACGAGATGAGACCATACTCTAGTTGTTTTGTAGCATGTCCATTACAGCTCCCTGCCATATCCTAACTTTCAATAACTGGTAGTTGCAGTACACCATTTATTCTGACAGGTGTTATTTTCAATTAAACGACTTACACCTGAGCTATTACAAAGGGATTTTCAGTGACCAGGCTACAAAATAAATAAGAGCATGATCTCTTTTAGTTGGCTAATTTAAACACATCGATGGGCTACGCCCATCTCGATGTTTCAATCAACCAACTCGACGAAACCATACTCTATCTATTATATAGTGGTAGTAAAATGTGCAGTCGGACCGACGCTCGAACATGGGACCCTCTGCCTACCGTTCCGATCTGACCGACTGAGCAAACCGGCCGGACAATTCTACATCAATCTACCTGCTATATATCCATGCACAGTAACATATGACAAGAATGTGCCAATTGCTAGTTGATCTTAATGCAAATTGCATCGTTTGATTATTACCTTCTATTATAATAGATGTTAAAATCAAAAGAAACTATTAGTAATAATCAAAAGATACAATTTCCTGAGATAATAATAGAAGGCAGTAATAGAGGATCTTACATGAGTACTCGTCATTATTTAATTTATTAAACGAGTTGGCAAAATGATATAATGCGAGGCTCTTGCCGAGCATATATCATTTTTGCTAACGAGTTTAATAAATTCAATAATAAAAGAGAACGAATGTTAGATTCTATTTATCACATAACTCACATATCGACATTTATTGCATTTTGCCTGTCGCACCGACACAAACCGTGGGAATTTGAGAGCGCATAGGCTTATTTGCATACTTATATAACTAGTGGTATATCGAAAATATAAAATGGTGTTATTCCACTCCCACACAGTAAGTTATATGATAAATAAAAATATACACTTTCTTGGGCTTGAGCGTGGCTCCCTGCAAATTATTGGTTTGGCATAAATGCTTTTTACGACTTCTCCGCCATCATGACGCTCGGAATGGCTTGTTTTATTTACATTACTGAACTCAATATTTAAAATGTCAATAGTACGAAATATTGAGCCATCCCGTATGCATATGATGGTGAACATGGAACCTTCAATGTGGTATTTTCATACCAGTCCATGGCCAGCGGCGTATGTCCCTGTTTCAAAATGCTTTGCTCTAAATGAGAAAACAATGGGCGAAATAAACAAAATGGAACTTAGTTGGGAGCATATGTTACGAAGCCTGCATATCACATGTAACAGTCAAAAGACTCGATTAAAAATCAGACAACATATCCTAAGGGTGATTAAACAATACTCAGAGCTTTTAAAGTCACAATCCAGTAGTTGGCATAATTGTGCGAATGACGCCGTCAGCGTCATGACTGAAACCCAACGGGATTAAGTCCTTTGTCAGAACATGTTTCCTTGACAAGCGATACTTCCAAATACGATTTTTGTTTTCCCCGTTTCGCATACGATTTTAAATTTATTTTTTGTTTGAAAAGTTGACTTAGAGATCTCTAAAGGAAGGAATTCCCATAACTAATAGCGGCCAACTTTTGAAAGTTTAAGCAGTTTCAGTTCACTGTTTAGAGGTCATCCAGTAAAGTTCCCGCATTCGTGCATCATTTACTTTATTTCCTGGGTATCCATCAATACGTTGTGGGTGAAAATAACAAAGAGAAACACGGATTTATTAGCAAAGGTGAATAACTTTCTTTGCAATATACTTTGAGCATCAACACAGTAGTCGAACATGGTCTATGAAAGTTACGCAGATCTGTCAAAGAAGTATCACCCCTACATATTATAACTTTAATACAATAAATTAAAAGTGTTCACATGATTGTTATAAATGGATGTGTATTAAAACAGCGGTTCTACGTATGCTCTATGAGAGACTATCTATCGAGTATAAACTGTATTAAAAATGATTGCATGTGTTGTTGTTGTTTTTTATCAAAGAACAATCTAAAAGCAAACTAAATTTGATCCACATATTAAAAGAACACGGTAACCAACATCGTATAAAATAGATCTGGATATGTCAGTCTCGTCAGTTTCTAAATTAAAAACGCTTAACTTATGTAACTATATACAGCTGACCTACATAATACACAACATACATACAGTTAACCGGTAACTATATACAGCTGACCTACATAATACACAACATACATACAGTTAACCGGTAACTATATACAGCTGACCTACATAATACACAACATACATACAGTTAACCGGTAACTATATACAGCTGACCTACATAATACACAACATACATACAGTTAACCGGTAACTATATACAGCTGACCTACATACTACACAACATACATACAGTTAACCTGTAATAAAAGACCACTAAAGGCAAGCGCAAAATGTGTCTCTTAAAAGGAATATGGCGAAACAATCAAACAAGCGTTATTATTGAGAGTTCTGAAAAACTTGGAAAAAGATGAAAGAATAATCAAAATCGGATGATAACCAAAAACGATGACTATTTGAAGGTTGTTCTAAAATTTCTATGGGAGCCGCCATTGTGAGAACCAAATTACCATATATGGAATATTGATAAATATCATGTAAAGCAAAGAAAATCTCTGCAAAACAATGCAAATTCTTTATTGGTCACATAAAGCATTAGTGCCATTAAGTAAACATATTTTCATGTAGTTGCTGTTAAGTTCTTCCTTTAAATCAGTAAATATTCATATTTATAAATATTCCATATATGGTCATTTAGAACTTTGATGTCATAGCTCTCAAATTGGCGGCTTTCATATCCGCTTCAGCAGAACTGTGTTTATCATCCGATTGTTTGGTTGTGTCGCTATCGTATCATCTGTGTTTATCATCCGATTATTTGGTTGTGTCGCTATCGTATTATCTGTGTTTATCATCCGATTGTTTGGTTGTGTCGCTATCGTATTATCTGTGTTTATCATCCGATTGTTTGGTTGTGTCGCTATCGTATTATCTGTGTTTATCATCCGATTGTTTGGTTGTGTCGCTACATTCCCTTTAATACATGTGCATTGTCACTTAATACTAGCACGTTTTAAATTAAAGCAATACAACTGAGAACTGAAGTAATAGTGTCTGTCTCTTAAAAAGGTGGTCTTAAGTAGGTTTGGCTATATTATTATATAACTTTGCATGCAAAGTTTTAACAGAGGTTTATATGGGACGAAACAGTGATACTTCCTAGTAGGAAATAAGTTATATACTGAGGGAAAATTTAGCAAGTTTTTATTGCACCCTGGAAATAATACGTTTTTGGTTGTAAAATCAAGAAACTACTGCCGTAGACACAATATTTATTAAACACACTTCAATAACAGTCGAACATCTTAATGACGTAACGAATAAATGAACATAGGACGGGGTCAAGCCCGTAAAGTCCCAAAATTTCAGTAAATCGTGTATATAGTATTATTTGATCTAAAAAACTTATTTGATATTTGATACAAACTACATGAATTTTCTTTCCAAACACTGACACGGAGTCAATAATGTGAAGCAGGTGTATTGTGGTTTTAAAATAAAACATGCGTTGTATTTTTAAAATATGCTTTGCTTAATTTTCAGTTTTTGTAATTGATGTACATATTTCTAAACCCTAAATGGGAAGTATTCTATTGTTAAACTATATAAACCTAACACTCATAAAGAACATTGAATGCCTTTGTCCTTTTGCGTGTTTGTGGGTTTACTGTGTTCTGTGAAAGCTGCATTTCCTGTTCGACTTTTATACTTATTTTTATAATATGATGGAGTTACATTGTTAATTGCAACAATATTTGGTACATGCCTTTGACAAATTCCAGAGACAAGTATAAACTTGTTCCCATAGTTATACACTAATGGAACAATCGTTTTATCTTTTATTTTTAATATATTTAATATATTAAAATGATAAGAGATACTACAGTTGTATAAAATGTACTCCATGAAAAGTAATAACACCAGTGCGCGTTCAATAGTTGTAAAAGAATACGTGTGTGATTTAAAAGTACAATTATCAATTTTATTTTCATAATTTCAGATATACACTGATGGCAAATACGTATAGGGCCACTTTAATTCATCAATCTATATTCTCATCATCTGGTATATTTAGGATGGGCTCAGGGAGTACCATACGCCAGGCAGTGGCCTTCAAAGGCAACACAGTCCGCGCCCACTGAGTAGACTATTTGAAAATGGAAGAAGAAAAATTAAAGTGTCTAAAACAAATATCTTAAAAAAAAAAAGCCAGCTGATTGTGAAAACAAATATTGTTATAAATTGTGGCCATGAAAAAGTTTGTCCGGGTGGTAAAAGCCCAGGCTCTCCCCTCAGGATCAAATGGTTGCTGCCTAAGGGAAGTAAACAATAATAACAGTAAAGGTAAACAAATTAGACTCGTTTTTTGTAATAAAACAGTGAAGTGGAATGTTTTCTTACTGAGGCAGATAACATGAAGAGAGGTTTACAAAAAAACGTATGGAGTTAATGGTGTTTTCATTGACCGCCAGTATATTTTATATTAATAATTCCTTCTATTTGCATGAAGAAGGCTTTTAGTCACTACAGTTGTACACTATTTACTTAATTTATACTACCAACTGACAAGTATGTGAATGAAATATATTATTTGCAAACAAACGTTCATTTCGTTCATTAAAAGAATTGTAAACAAAAATAGCCACTTTTCTATTTTCGTTTTGATATACGAGTTAGTTAACAAAATAATACGTTTCTAAATATTTTGCAACTATTCTTGCATTAATATGTAATTGTCGTCTGCATGTATTAATGTTTAGAATTATGGTACATTTTACAACATGTATAACTTTTTACAAGTACAGTTTGCGTTTATATATTAAATTTGATTATATATTTTGTGTTTTATATTTGTCACAAAGAAATTATTAATTATCAGTAGCGTAGCTACCTATTAGGCGAAAAGGCCCGGTTTTGCTTAAATGTATGTCTAAATATACGCCAAAACGCACCAGAGACATCCTACGGTTTCAAAATTTTCCGGGGAAGCATGACCGAACCCTCCAAGAATGGTCGGGCCTGTACATCAAAAAAGGTCTAGCTATTCCCCTGACTATCAGCTTAGTACTTGTACTATTGAAAGGTTATATACATTAAAGTGGCATGTGGCAATATTGAAGCATTTATCAAGCATTAAATTACACCTCAATTGATTAATCCAGTATCCTTTTGACTTTAAACCTGCTTCCATAAACTTAAATTAAAGGTAAAAATAATAATAATAAAGACTTTATTTAACGAGAGAACTCTTTGAAACTAGTCAATTTTCCATGAGGCCCTCAACAATATATAGTATACAATATTTACAAAGATATGTGATATACACTTAAATAAAAGGTAATAATACTAATAAAGACTTTATGTAACGAGAGAACTCATTTGAAACTAGTCAATCTTCCTTGAGGCCCTCAGCAATATATGTTATACAATATTTACAAATATATGTGATATACATTTAAAACGAATTGTAGTATATTCATGCATACACTAACGGAAATATGTCCAGAGTTGCAAGACTTAGTCATTATTATATGGTTTTGTTATACATGGGTAATACACTGTTTTGAAATGATTAACAGATTGGTATATTTTATATGGTGAGGAAGTGAGTTCCACACTTTGGAGCCTGTAATAAAGTCGGGAATTTGCAAGGTATCTTCGTTACTCTACCATAGGTTTAAATATACTCGGTAAAATAAGTTTTGGGCCAGGGTATATAAAGTCATATAAATATAAAAACTAGTGAACAGAATTTAAGTATCTTTTTTTAGTAACCAAGGTCTACCCTACCCGGTTAATTTGGTACCAGAAACATTAAATTCCAAACAAGATTTGATTTTAAAAAACTATCGCGAACACACAAAGGGTCTGTAAAAAAATGTTGCAAAGTCCATAAAAAGTAACAGTTACAGACATTCGAGTAACCAATAAAACGATTATTACTTTTTTGGCAAACTTCATTGTAAACGTTAATTATTGTTGTTTGTTGATCTATTCTCAATTATCAACTGAGATAATAAGGGTTATGGTCGAATGTCATGGTTCAGCGATCATTGTACGGGTTCGAACACTGCCCTGGTCCAAAACATTTTTTACCGAGTATATATTGTTATATAATGCAATAGTTTGCCTTACTATTAACAATAAAACAACTATGCAAGCTAGTGATTGCAAATATGAAAGTTATGTAGAATAAAATAAGGGGTCAAGGCGAGTTTAAAGGAGGTAAAATTAGGTTTTGGGGCACTGTTTGTTTAAAAAAGCTAAAAAACATCTATGAAAGCATGATTTAAACAAACTAAAAAACTATGAAAACATGAACTGGTTAAAAACTATAGATGGAACATTAAGATACATAGAGGATATTATGTCAGTGCCTTTTACTATCAAGTTTATTAGGCGAGGCTTAGAGAACGAAGAATGGCGAGGCTCTGCCGTCAACAAAGTCTTGCTGGCGTCGACGTCATCTGCCGATAACGTTCAATACAGCGAATATTTGTGTGCAAAAACGTAATTTAAAATGTAATAAATAGATTATTTAACTGCTGGGTTCGATTATTGGGTAATCCTTCACTTGATGGTAGACGTACTTTGTTATTCCACTCACTCTCGTGCGCTCGTTCGTGAAAAGAACCACATGTCTACCACTCGTGAAGGATTTCCCTATAATCTATCCCAGCAGTTAAATAATCTCTATGTACACTATTGCATTTTTCGTGCGTATTATGTAATTGCCATTGACGTTAACGTACATGACTGTGTGGTTTTATATTGTATGGTTTATTACAATACGTAATGCTGATTGGTTATTGAGGATGTAATACATTTCCTAAAGAGGTATTACTTTTCCTAAGGAGGTATTACATTTCCTAAGGAGGTATTACTTTTCCTAAGGAGGTATTACATTTCCAAAGGAGGTATTACATTTCCTAAAGAGGTATTACATTTCCTATTTCCTAAGGAGTAATTACATTTCTTAAGAGGTATTACATTTCCTAAGGAGGTAATATAATTTCCTAAAAAGGTATTACATTTCCTAAGGAGGTATTACTTTTCCTAAGGAGGTATTACATTTCCTATGGAGGTATTACATTTTCTAGCTTTCATTCTTTACGTCAAGTTAACCGTTAAGACGTCATTTTAAACGCCTGCCAGAAAACACGTTACCGTTCAACGTCGATGCAAAACAAAAAAGTTCCAACAACACATTTAAACACTATACAGCTGGATATGTCCATTATACAAGAATATTGTTTGTTTGTTGTTGAGAGATGGGCGTAAACTGTAAGTTGTGAACATTTGTTTGCATTATGTTCAATCTCTCGGAAAAAGTGTGTATTATATACATAAAAATCCATGTCATATTTTAAAGAAATAAAATATTTCCAGCGGGTTTATATTGTGCGAGATCAAAGCCTGGTGTTTGAGACTTGAAACACATCGAAACCGCGGGCTTTTGGCCCTTGGTATCGATGAACTTCAAGTCCCGCCCATCGGGTATTGATCTGAGACAATATAAACCCGCTGGAAATATTTTATTTCTAAAATATATAACGTAAATAACGTTGGCGAATGACCTACACTTGTTATTTTGCATTTATTTGATTACGTCGCTGACACTGGCGTACAACTGACTTTAAATTGTTCTGGCTCCACAAATGCACCCGGTTGGGTCGACTTTAAGGAGGGTTTATCACAGTCCTTTTGAGGTTCAAATGTGAAGTGTTGTAGAAGAGAACAGAACATGAGCAATAATTCCATCCGAGCTAGTTTTTCAGCCAGGCAATATCTGGAACCTGTAAAAGATAAAAGCATATAACCGCATGACAAAATTTCCAAAAAAAACTATTACAATAAAAATCCGTTAAACTAAATGAAACCTCACGTTGCATGATATGTAATTTATGTCCAAGGATATAACTGTAAAAGGTGTTTGTTCTTTCAAAAGTCAATGGACAGATAAAACTAGTTCGCAGTTTTGATTTATGGCGCAGAAAATCCAAACTAATGTTTACAACACTGTTTAACATTAGTTCAGGATTGATTCAATATATTTTGTTTGTAGTTGTGAGGATACAATATGTACTGTTGTGCCATGTTTAAAAAAAAAAGTCAGAAGTTATTTATTGGAATTGGGCTTTACGGCGCACCAACAGAAAGAAGGTTATATGGCACATATATGAATGACCATACTAGACCCACCCTCAATTTACATCTAGATAAAATAATACTAATATGCAGAATGGGTCTAGAACCGTGTCACCCCTAGCACTGCATGGTTACTGCACATGCTGTAGTAAACACTCCATGTTTCGATGAAGCCACAATGATTTTGTTTTCTGCCACCACTGAAGCAGCACTTGTTTCAATACGGGGATGAAGATAAAGACCTCAATACAGGGATGATGATGAAGACCTCAATACGGGGATGATGATGAAGACCTCAATACGGGGATGATAATGAAGATCTCAATACAGGGATGATGATGAAGACCTCAATACAGGGATGGTGATGAAGACCTCAACACGGGGATGAAGATAAAGACCTCAATACAGGGATGATGATGAAGACCTCAATACGGGGATGATGATAAAGACCTCAATACGGGGATGATAATGAAGATCTCAATACAGGGATGATGATGAAGACCTCAATACAGGGATGATGATGAAGACCTCAATACAGGGATGGTGATGAAGACCTCAACACGGGGATGAAGATAAAGACCTCAATACGGGGATGATGATAAAGACCTCAATACAGGGATGATGATGAAGACCTCAATACGGGGATGATGATGAAGACCTCAATACAGGGATGATGATGAAGACCTCAATACAGGGATGGTGATGAAGACCTCAACACGGGGATGAAGATAAAGACCTCAATACAGGGATGATGATAAAGACCTCAATACGGGGATGATGATAAAGACCTCAATACGGGGATGATAATGAAGATCTCAATACAGGGATGATGATGAAGACCTCAATACAGGGATGGTGATGAAGACCTCAACACGGGGATGAAGATAAAGACCTCAATACAGGGATGATGATAAAGACCTCAATACGGGGATGATGATGAAGACCTCAATACAGGGATGATGATGAAGACCTCAATACAGGGATGGTGATGAATACCTCAACACGGGGATGAAGATAAAGACCTCAATACAGGGATGATGATAAAGACCTCAATACGGGGATGATGATAAAGACTTCAATACGGGGATGATAATGAAGATCTCAATACAGGGATGATGATGAAGACCTCAATACAGGGATGATGATGAAGACCTCAATACAGGGATGGTGATGAAGACCTCAACACGGGGATGAAGATAAAGACCTCAATACCGGGATGATGATAAAGACCTCAATACGGGGATGATGATAAAGACCTCAATACAGGGATGATAATGAAGACCTCAATACAGGGATGATGATAAAGACCTCAATACGGGGATGATGATGAAGACCTCAATACAGGGATGATTATGAAGACCTCAATACAGGGATGATGATGAAGACCTCAATACGGGGATGATGATGAAGACCTCAATACGGGGATGATGATGATGAACATCTCAATACGGGGATGATGATGAAGACCTCAATACAGGGATGATTATGAAGACCTCAATACGGGGATGATGATGAAGACCTCAATACGGGGATGATGATGAAGACCTCAATACGGGGATGATGATGATGAACATCTCAATACGGGGATGATGATGAAGACCTCAATACGGGGATGATGATGAACATCTCAATACGGGGATGATGATGAAGACCTCAATACGGGGATGATGATGATGAACATCTCAATACGGGGATGATGATGAAGACCTCAATACGGGGATGATGATGATGAACATCTCAATACGGGGATGATGATGAAGACCTCAATACGGGGATGATGATGATGAACATCTCAATACTGGGATGATGATGAAGACCTCAATACGGGGATGATGATGAAGACCTCAATACGGGGATGATGATGAAGACCTCAATACGGGGATGATGATGAAGACCTCAATGGGATGATGATGAAGACCTCAATACCGGGATGATGATTAAGACCTCAATACAGGGATGATGATGAAGACCTCAATACCGGGATGATGATGAAGACCTCAATACGGGGATGATGATGAAGACCTCAATACAGGGATGATGATAAAAACCTCAATACAGGGATAATGATGAAGACCTCAATACAGGGATGGTGATAAAGACCTCAATACAGGGATGATGATAAAGACCTCAATACAGGGATGATGGTAAATACCTCAATACGGGATGATGATGAAGACCTCGATGAAGACCTCAATACGGGGATGATGATGAAGACCCTCAAAACGGGATGATGATAAAGAACTCAATACGTGGATGATGATGAAGACCTCATACGGGATGATGATGATGGACACTCAATACCGGGATGATTGATGAAGACCTCAAATACAGGGATGATGATGAAGACCTCAATACAGGGATGATGATGAAGACCTGAATACAGGGATGAGATGAAGACCTCAATACAGGGGACGATGACCAGATAGATGAAACGATGTCAATACTGGGATGATGATGAAGACCTTCAATACGGGGATGATGATGAAGACCTCAATACTGGTGATGATGATACCTCAATACGGGGATGAAGATAGAAGACCTCAATACGGGGATGATGATGAAGACTCAATACCGGGATGATGATTAAGACACCTCAATTACAGGGATGATGATGAAGACCTCAATACAGGATGATTAGATGAAGACCTCAATTACGGGGATGATGATGAAGACCTCAATACAGGGATGATGATAAAAAACCCTCAATACAGGGATAATGATGAAGACCTCAATACAGGGATGGTGATAAAGACCTCAATACAGGGATGATGATAAAGACCTCAATACAGGGATGATGGTAAATTCCTCAATACGGGATGATGATGAAGACCTCAATACGGGGATGATGATGAAGACCTCAATACAGGGATGATGATGAAGACCTCAATACGGGGATGATGATAAAGAACTCAATACCGGGATGATGATGAAGACCTCAATACAGGGATGATGATGAAGAACTCAATACGGGGGTGATGATAAAGACCTCAATACACGGATGATGATGAAGAACTCAATACGGAGATGATGATGAAGACCTCAATATGGGGATGGTGATGAAGACCTCAATACGGGATGATGATGAAGAACTCAATACGGGGATGATGATGAAGACCTCAATACGGGGGTGATGATAAAGACCTCATTACAGGGATGATGATGAAGACCTCAATATGGGGGATGGTGATGAAGACCTCAATACGGGGATGATGATGAATGACCTCAGATACAGGGGTGATGATAAAGACCTCATTACAGGGATGATTAATGAAGACCTCAATACAGGGATGGTGATGAAGACCTCAATACAGGGATGATGATAAAGACCTCAATACGGGGATGATGATGAAGACCTCAATATAGGGATGGTGATAAAGATCTCAAACCAGGGATGATAATGAAGACCTCAATACCGGGATGATGATGAAGACCTAATACGGGGATGATGACGAAGACCTCAATACGGGGATGATGATGAAGACCTCAATACAGGGATGATGATGAAGATCTCAATATGGGGATAATAATAAAGACCTCAATACGGGGATGATGATGATGAACACCTCAATACCGGGATGATGATGAAGACCTCAATACGGGGATGATGATGAAGACCTCAATACGGGGATGATGATGATGAACACCTCAATACCAAGATGATGATGAAGACCTCAATACGGGGATGATGATGAAGACCTCAATACGGGGATGATGATGAAGAACTCAATACGGGGATGATGATGAAGACCTCAATACAGGGGTGATGATAAAGACCTCATTACAGGGATGATAATGAAGACCTCAATACAGGGATGGTGATGAAGACCTCAATACAGGGATGATGATAAAGACCTCAATACGGGGATGATGATGAAGACCTCAATATAGGGATGGTGATAAAGATCTCAAACCAGGGATGATAATGAAGACCTCAATACCGGGATGATGATGAAGACCTAATACGGGGATGATGACGAAGACCTCAATACGGGGATGATGATGAAGACCTCAATACAGGGATGATGATGAAGATCTCAATATGGGGATAATAATAAAGACCTCAATACGGGGATGATGATGATGAACACCTCAATACCGGGATGATGATGAAGACCTCAATACGGGGATGATGATGAAGACCTCAATACGGGGATGATGATGATGAACACCTCAATACCGGGATGATGATGAAGACCTCAATACGGGGATGATGATGAAGACCTCAATACGGGGATGATGATGAAGACCTCAATACGGGGATGATGATAAAGACGTCAATACGGGGATGATGATGAAGACCTCAATACGGGGATGATGATTAAGACCTCAATACGGGGGTGATGATAAAGACCTCATTACAGGGATGATGATGATGACCTCAATACGGGGATGGTGATGATGACCTCAATACAGGGATGATGATGAAGACCTCAATACAGGGATAATGATGAAGACCTCAATACGGGGATGATGATAAAGACCTCAATACGGGAATGATGATAAAGACCTCAATACAGGGATGATGATAAAGACCTCAATACAGGGATGATGATAAAGACCTCAATACGGGAATGATGATAAAGACCTCAATACGGGAATGATGATAAAGACCTCAATACAGGAATGATGATAAAGACCTCAATACGGGAATGATGATAAAGACGTCAATACGGGGATGATGATGAAGAACTCAATACGGGGATGATGATGAAGACCTCAATACGGGGATGGTGATGATGACCTCAATACAGGGATGATGATGAAGACCTCAATACAGGGATAATGATGAAGACCTCAATACAGGGATGATAATGAAGACCTCAATATGGGGATGATGATAAAGACCTCAATACAGGGATGATGATGAAGAACTCAATACAGGGATAATGATGAAGACCTCAATACAGGGATGATGATGAAGACCTCAATACAGGGATGATGATGAAGACCTCAATACGGGGATGGTGATAAAGACCTCAATACAGGGATGATTATGAAGACCTCAATATGGGGATGATGATAAAGACCTCAATACAGGGATGATGATGAAGAACTCAATACAGGGATGATGATAAAGACCTCAATACGGGGATGATGATAAAGACCTGAATATGGGGATGGTGATAAAGATCTCAAACCAGGGATGATGATCAAGACCTCAATACCGGGATGATGATGAAGACCTCAATACGGGGATGATGATGAAGACCTCAATACAGGGATGACGATGAAGACCTCAATACCGGGATGATGATAAAGACCTCAATACGGGGATGATGATGAAGACCTCAATACAGGGATGATGCTGAAGACCTCAATACCGGGATGATGATAAAGACCTCAATACGGGGATGATGATGAAGACCTCAATACATGGATGATGATAAACACCTCAATACAGGGATGATGATGAAGACATCAATACCGGGATGATGATGAACACCTCAATACAGGAATGACGATGAACACCTTTAATGAACATGACAAAAATGGGAACAAATGAAGATGAATTCGCGATTGATTTTACCCCTTTGCCTGAATAAGTAGTGGTCCTGTTATGTCTCAGGAACCATAGCGCACAATGTTTGAAATGGCTTCATGGTATTCATTGACTGTATTCTGTATTATGCTATCTTCATTAGACCTTAGTTCAATCCTATAATATGGTCGTAGTTAAACATACTATATGAGTTTGTTTCCATGTATTTGTCTCTGTTTGGAATGCGTGTTTTGGTTGACTGCGTTCTGATAATACTATTTCCTATCTTCTTGTCTTATAACCCGTCTGTACTCCAGCCATCTCTCCCTACCATTTGACCATAATCCAACGTTATATCCCTGTCATTTGACCGTAGTTCAACCTCTCCCCACCATGTATTCGTAGTCCAACCGTCTCTCCCTACCATTTGACCGTAATCCAACGTTATATCCCTACCATTTGACCGTAATTTAACCTTCTCTCCCTACCAGCTGACTGTAGTTTTTTGTTTTTGATTGCCTACCATCTGACCGTAGTTCAACTCTCTCTCTAACATTTGAGCGTAGCACAACCTTCCAACATTCTCTCTCTCTAACATTTGACCGAAAGCCAACGTTATATCCCTACAATTTGACCGTAGGTCAGCCTTATTTCCCAACCATTTGTTCGTATTCCAACTTTCTCTCAATACGATTTGAACTTAGTTCAACCTTATTCTACATGCATAATATTTTGTTTTTGACTGCCTACCATCTGACCGTAGTTCAACTCTCTCTCTAACATTTGAGCGTAGTACAACCTTCCAACATTCTCTCTCAATACGGGGATGGTGATGATGACCTCAATACAGGGATGATGATGAATACCTCAATACAGGGATAATGATGAAGACCTCAATACGGGGATGATGATGAAGACCTCAATACGGGGATGATGATGAAGACCTCAATACTGGGATGATGATGAAGACCTCAATACGGGGATAATGATGAAGACCTCAATACGGGGATAATGATGAAGACCTCAATACGGGGATGATGATGAAGACCTCAATACTGGGATGATGATGAAGACCTCAATACGGGGATAATGATGAAGACCTCAATACGGGGATGATGATGAAGACCTCAATACGGGGATGATGATGAAGACCTCAATACTGGGATGATGATAAAGACCTCAATACAGGGATAATGATGAAGACCTCAATACAGGGATGGTGATAAAGATCTCAAACCAGGGATAATGATGAAGACCTCAATACGGGGATGGTGATAAAGATCTCAAACCAGGGATAATGATGAAGACCTCAATACCGGGATGATGATGAAGACCTAATACGGGGATGATGACGAAGACCTCAATACAGGGATGATGATGAAGACCTCAATACGGGGATGATGATGAAGACCTCAATATGGGGGTGATGATAAAGACCTCAATACGGGGGTGATGATAAAGACCTCAATACGGGGATGATGATGAAGACCTCAATACGGGGATGATGATGAAGACCTCAATATGGGGGTGATGATAAAGACCTCAATACGGGGATGATGATGAAGACCTCAATACAGGGATGATGATAATGGACACCTCAATACCGGGATGATGATGAAGACCTCAATACGGGGATGATGATGAAGACCTCAATACGGGGATGATGATGATGGACACCTCAATACCGGGATGATGATGAAGACCTCAATACGGGGATGATGATGAAGACCTCAATACGGGGATGATGATGATGAACACCTCAATACCGGGATGATGATTAAGACCTCAATACGGGGATGATGATGAAGACCTCAATACGGGGATACCTCAATACGGGGATGATGATGAAGACCTCAATACGGGGATGATGATGAAAACCTCAATACGGGGATGATGATGAAGACCTCAATACGGGGGTGATGATAAAGACCTCAATACGGGGATGATGATGAAGACCTCAATACGGGGATGATGATGAAGACCTCAATATGGGGGTGATGATAAAGACCTCAATACGGGGATGATGATGAAGACCTCAATACGGGGATGATGATGAAGACCTCAATACGGGGGTGATGATAAAGACCTCAATACGGGGATGATGATGAAGACCTCAATACGGGGATGATGATGAAGACCTCAATACAGGGATGATGATGAAGACCTCAATACGGGGATGATGATGAAGACCTCAATACGTGGATGATGATAAAGACCTCAATACGGGGATGATGATGAATACCTCAATACAGGGATGATGATAAAGACCTCAATACGGGGATGATGATAAAGACCTCAATACGGGGATGATGATGAAGACCTCAATACCGGGATTATGATGAAGACCTCAATACAGGGATGATGATGAATACCTGAATACAGGGATGATGATGAAGACCTCAATAAGGGGAATGATGATGAAGACCTCAATACGGGGATGATGATGAAGACCTCAATACAGGGATGATGATGAAGACCTCAATACAGGGATGATGATGAAGACCTCAATACGGGGATGATGATGAAGACCTCAATACAGGGATGATGATGAAGACCTCAATAAGAGGATGATGATGAAGACCTCAATACAGGGATGATGATGAACACCTCAATACAGGGAAGATGACGAAGACTCAATACAGGGATAATGATGAAGACCTCAATACGGGGATGATGATGAAGACCTCAATACAGGGGATGATGGTGAACACCTCAATACAGGAATGATGATGAACACCTCAATACAGGAATGATGATGAACACCTCAATACATGGATGATGATGAACACCTCTAAACAGGGGATGATGGTGAACACCTCAATACAGGAATAATGATGAAGACCTCAATACAGGAATGATGATGAACACCTCAATACAGGGATGATGATGAACACCTCAATACAGGAATGACGATGAACACCTTTAATCAACAAAAATGGGAACAAATGAAGATGAATTTGCGATGGATTTTACCCCTTTGCCTGAATAAGCAGTGGTCCTGTTATGGCTCAGGAACCATAGCGCACAATGTTTGAAATGGCTTCATGGTATTCATTGACTGTATTCTGTAACTTTCTCTCAATACGATTTGAACTTAGTTCAACCTTATTCTACATGCATAATATTTTGTATTTTTTTCTGTCCCCACTTACCAACTGAGAACGGATAAAACGCTTCTTTCTTGACCAAAGTTCCATCGTCACCGATAAATCTATCAGGATTGAACGTTTCCGGGTCCTTCCAGTATTTAGAATCGAGATGTACGGATTCTAAGTGTGTGATAACCATTGTGTCTTTTGGAACAACGTATCCGTCAAGCTGGACTTCAGCTACTGTCGCATGTGGCACGGAAAGTGGTGCTGTAATGCGTATTGTATAGGATTAGTTGGTATTTCAAAATATTCATTAAAGAAAATAGACTCAAGTAAAGAAATAGAAAGAATTGTAGCCATGCCATTACATATCAGAATTATGTAAAAGCAAAAATAAAATCTTTCTTAACCAGAATATTAATACTTTCGCCATTTTTTTTCATATACCCCACCAACCAAAGGATTCCAAGAACCACGATTTCACTTCCACCAACAAATAGGTCAAGTGATATTGAATAATTCAAATTATTACATTTTTATCGGTGAAAGATTGGCTTTTTTCAGTGAAAGAATATTTATAATCGCTAAATATTATTAACTAACTCCGAACACAAAAATAATTAACTGTTACTGGTGCTGACGTCGACGATATCCGCCGATAACGTTTAATAAAGCGAAAAATGTCGATTAAATGCATGCACAAACTGATTTAAAATGTAATAAACAGATTATTTAACTGCTGTGTTCGATTATAATGAAATCCTTCACTCGTTGGTAGACGTGTTTTGTTTTTTCACTAACTCGCATACGCTCGTTCATGAAAAGAACCATCTCGTGAAGGTCGTCCGTCGGACAGGGACGTAAACCGGGTGGTCCCGTGTATCGGTCTATCCTCCGAGCACGTTAAAGAACCATAGAAATCTATTCGATATAAGAGTAGGGCAGGTTCCCGGATTCCTATGTAGCCTTCCCCTCTCTCTGGGGTGGCTCTAAATAACCTATACTGTGTTGATGAGCCATTAAACATCATTCAATCTCGTGAAGGATTTCCCTATAATCGATCCCAGCAGTTAAATAATCTCTATATATACTATTTATAGTGTACGTATTTAAGGATACACAGTTTTGACCTGTATATTAAACGCAACCTAGCGCTTATGACGCGTGTGTTATTTAATGCATCAAGTTATTGAAGCTAAGATTAAATATATGCATTGAATCAAGTTGTATTTAAAATGAAATACGAGTAGGTGCATACAGTTATCCTTATAAAACGATGATATAGAATATGCATGATAGTTATTTAGACCGTCATAAGTCTCCCGTGAGGTATTGGGTTTTATATAAAATATCAGTTTCACCTGTGGCTTTCAAATATTCTAGTACATCTCCACCATCAAAATAAAAAAGTTGGTGTTTTATTTGTTAACCAACGAGAAGAAGTAAAGTGAATACCTATATTTGCGAGCCGCAATACTTCGTTCATTGTTGCCTCAACATATACCATCTTAGAGATGTCCTCCATTCCCGGTACAGCGGTGTCGCCTTTTGCCTAAACGATACGTATTATGAAGGGTGTCTGTTTATAGCCGTGTCCTCAATGTTCAATTTTATAGTGCCGCCACGCTAGAATACCACGCCGCAAACACATATCTTGATACCCCACCCAGACGGAACAATTCTAACACTATTTTTTATATGCTGAACGTCAAGCAAGGCAGTAAATAGTACCGTTTTTATATGTAGTCTGTGGTGTCACCCGGCCGGAGATTGAATCTACGACCTACTGCATGCGAGGCGGTGGTTTTATGCTTAATCATAATAGGATGATATCAAGTAATATAATGTTGAAATGAAGACGTAGGATTATGAAGAGAAAACGAAATCACATAGCTCTGTGTTAGCCATGTCATTAGTTATCAAAAGTACGTAACAACATACTTAACTTTAAGCTGGTAAGCTTTCTAAACCAGAATGTTAGTATGTTACCTACATTAACAATGCACTTGCGGCATTTGTCTTGGACGTCTGTATAACGGGACATATACGCTATCAACCAAAGGATTCCGATTGCCACGTTTTCACTTCCGGCAACAAACAGATCACGTGATATGTGGCAAAGGTTTTCTTCTGAAAAAGAGAAAAATAACACTTTTTTTATTCAATTTAGTATACAACTTTTATCCGTAATACTATATTGGAGACAATTCTATGGAATGGTCACTGAAACGCAATTTAATAATGTATTTGCATTATTTCGGCGTTTATGTCGTTTTAAATGCCTGTAGTAAATGGCAAATTCCAAGAAGTGCGTCAATTCTTATATTTACATTATTTCAATTTCCCGTCGATATATTGCCAAAAATAACGTGCCATGGAAGATGATAATGATAAAAAATAACGTGTAATTATGTCAAAGAGAAATTTGGCGATAATACATTTAAGATTTGGATACAACTCGTTCTATAAGATTATGTTTGTTTGTTTGTATGGTGTTTTACGTCATTGTCAACACATGTTAAGTCATATATGACAGTAGATTTGTTTGTGGTAGAGGCTGAGACCACCCCATTTGTCCTGGGTTTAACCAATAATATATACTAGCACCACCCGCCATCTGTAAAAATCGACACTTTCTCGCTTGAACAGTGGGATTCGAACCCACGGCGGTGAGAAGCGAGACAGTTAAGCCACCACTTAAAACGCCTGCCGAGACATGTATGACGGTCAAGCGTTAGTGGTGGACGCAGACCACCCACTTATTCCTGGGTAGAACTTTTACTATATACCTTCCGCCATTCGCAAGACACTTACAAGCCAAGTTTCATAGTCGTATTTTTTATATTGAAAACAAATATAAACAAGCAAGGTTTTACGCAAGCGTAAAATAGCTGCCGAGACACAAGAAGTTGGCATAATAATATATCAAGTCACGGGTGTTAAAACAGTATTGAAAAAAAAAAATGTTAACAACAGAGACATAAACACGCCACAACCGTTTTTTCTTACATTCTTCCCGATTTTTACCATCAGTTCTTCCTACCAAGCATTTTAAATCAATGTGGGCGACCTCGCTTCTTTCTGTTCAAATACCTTGACATGCCTTACATATTGATTACAATTACCTTGTAACACGACGAGCTAGAAGTACACATCAGCACAGAAATACAATTGTTCACATGTAAGGGATACGTGTGCGTTAGAGTGTGTATTACAACACGTATAAACTGTTCACTGTTACCATGTCTAATTATAAGATTACGTTATCAAAGTGAAAACTGTAAAGGACTGTTGCTACCTAATCATCAGCAATAATGAAAACCAATGAAAATTAAAAAAGAAAAAAAAAGAAAAGGGAAATCAGCAGGCTTGAACCCTACATTCCTGGGCAGTAACACGGCGCCTCCAGTAACTGCACTATTGAGCTTGTGAATGTTTCCATCGCTAATATGCATATAATAGTAATTATAACATGCTATAATTTCAGTAGACTGGTTTGCGAAAACGTGATTTCAGCATATGAAATGGTAACCTTTAAACATTACAAAATATGTGGGTTTTTTCATTCAAGTTTTTCAGACGAGTTCTCTAGGAATTCAAGTTGTAAAGCATGCTTCTTGCCACTTACATGAGTCACAGTCTGTTAACCATAGACAGATATAAAACCCATATAAGAGTCAGCTGCATTCGACAGCTGAATAAGCTGAACAAATGGTGCTCATGAATAAATATGTTTTGCAGGTGCATAGCTATTGCATTTCAGTATACATCAAACGTATTCATATGACGTAGTTGCTCTGCGTACGAGGGCACGTTCAAGTACAATTCTCGAAAAAGAAATTGATATCCCGTGATCTAAAAATCCATTTCATTGGTGAATAATTACATAATGCGGTAGGCAGGTAAAGCATTTATCCGGTAAGTTTCGAATCGACGATACATGCCAAGCTAAATCTAACACAATTGGAACTTCCTCGACGATTTCCGATCGCAAACTGGAAACATTGCCTATTACGGAGAGTGACGAGGCAGTTCTGATTGTGTTCGAATGAGCTCGGCATATATATTCTTGCGATGGTTCTACACAGGTGCCCACTAGTCCACGAAAATTACCCGGAGGGGAGCTGGGGTTTACCTCCACCAACGGAAACTGGAAAGTTGCCATCTGACCTTAGCTGTAGGTGCAATTATAATTTCCAATTCAATTACAATTCATTACATGACTTAATAAAGTGTCCTCCGAACTCAATTCAATTAAGTTTTTATTTAACCTCGCCCAATGACACTAGGCCTTTTGGCGAGCTTTTCATACGACGATTATATTGATATGTTTATATATATACAAGCCATATATACCAGCAATGGTCGAAAGGGATTTGGCTGTGAAAATCGGCAGATGATTAAATAGACCCGGAAGATTATTTGCCCAATGTTTTAAATTTTGAAATGTAGATTATCGTGAAATCGCAAGTTTCATGTGGCTCTCCAGGAGGTTAGACTTAAAATATGAACTAGTTTATATTTATATATATATATACAGTATCCATACCGTGTCCTATCATTGTTCTTGTTGGTCCACAATATATATATAACTTAAGATAAACAGTATAAAAAAAACAATAAATACGGTCCAATGTTGAGTCGAGTGTTCATCCACAGCTCTACAGACCCTTTAATAAATTAGGGATTGGTCTGTGGAGGAGCATCCGTTCGCTTACTACCACTTGAAGGTAACACTGGATAAGAGCAATGATCGGAGGGAGGTACAGATATTTTGTGACGTGATCAGTGATAATACTGATCAAAACATAAATTACTGTCAGTTAATTAATAGGTTATATATCCACAAGTCCTTATAAAATATCGGTGCACCTGAAAGGAGGCCTGTTGTACATCTACAAAAGGATCTAGTGGAGATATTGAAACCTATGAAAATATTATAATGTACCGCACTCACACTTTAATATAGGAAATAAGGGTGTGCGGTACCTTATATCTAACCTTATAGATACTTGAAGGAGGTATAGGCATGTCAATTTATATCAAGTAAATCCTATCCAAAGTCAGGTAATCATAGTTATCATGCAGTTATGCACTTTTCTGTCTAATAAAGGGGTGACCTAATAAATTTTGCTTTAATATGCACTGGCCAATAAAGCAAATCGATGCGGAATCCCCCGGCTTTTATTGTACGTAACGTTATCTGACGTCATGCACGTAACGTTGCCAGACGTCATAAAACAAACAAAAAACAACACGGCGGCGTCCTCGATAAGCGTAATATTCTGAGAAATAGGTAACAATAGTAATTCATACAGAAAATTTGGATAATCTACATGATAAATAGAATATTATGTCAGTGCCTTTTACTATCAAGTTTATTAGGCTCGGCACGAAAACGAAGGAGCCTTGCCATTCTTGTTTTCTAAGCCTCGCCTAATAAACTTGATAGTAAAAGGCACTGACATAATATTCTCTATATAATAAACACTTCCATGACCCCACGTTGTAGAGCAGTCCCCCTTATAAAATATGTTTGCATATGGAAATAGTTTGAATATTCCTCTACAAAAGGATCTAGAGGAGAGTTTTAAACCTAATGTACAGCACATACCCTTTAATATAACATTTAGGGGTGTGCGGCACCTTATTTCAAAATTTAGAATATATATAACTATTCGGTCGGTACCATAACACAGAGAAAGCGAGCAGCAGCCGTTAGTCGAACATGGGTACGTTAATATTGACATTAATATTAACTTACCAGGGTAAAATCCAACATAAGATAGTATACTAAAACCTGTTACAGTGTAAATAGGGCAGAGTGGTCATTTGTCCAACTAAAAAGTGCCAATGTATCAAGTTAATTAAAAGATATAGTATCCCATGGATCCAATGAGACTCGTAAGTCTCAAGGATCCATTAGGAATAGATTAGCGGCCGTTGCTCTAACAGAACCGCAAACGTAGCATTAACATGCATGCATTTTCTTAGTTTCCTTCAGACTAGTCTTATTTAGTTAATTTTCTACCGTGACGGAGGATTAGCGAGTGCTAACCTTTTATACGACGGTGTGGATAACGGAGGAGCCGAAAGTATAGCAAGTGTGAGTTAGGTTAGCTTACTTATTAACTGAACTTGCATTAAACCGACGGGTACACTATCAATATAGTGATGTGGGATAAACACTGCGAGATCTACACCGGTCGTCCTTTAAAAACTGACAGGATAGCCCATTGTTGAGTCTAAGTTATTCCCCAATAATGGTTACACGCCCTATAGACATTGTAAATAAGATATAATGAATTAGACAAAAAAAATATATATATACTAGTCCAGGTCAAGTTCAGATAATTTGTTGGCTAACCTATCTGACCCTTGACTGAATAAGATTAAAACTAACAATCTTCTTGGTGCAGGGTGGGTGGGTGAGGGCGATTATACTTAATTTTAATATTTTTAATCAACAGTAGATTAAAAGTTCATTTTCCAACTTAGTTTACACTGTATGATTAGTATTGATTTGAAATACTGGGAATATAAGAAAAAATGAGTCAAAAAGTATATCTTCTTTTGAAAATTTGAATCTTTAATGTAGTCGCTAAACGCAAGACATACTTGTGGCCTATATCGTTTTTCAGGATCAAGGATATTTGTAAGATTAAACGGAATAGATGGTTGTTAAAGTTTAGATTTTAGATTATTTCTCAGTTCGTCTAGCCGGTCACAATCGAGAAAGTATTCAGTGGTGAAAGGGTCAGAGCAATAGGGGCAATCTTTATGTAGATCTTTTATAATATGACTCCCCATGCTCACCGGTAGTAGACTATATCCCATTCGCAGTCTGGTGATAACTTTATTTATTAGTTTACTGATTGAAAAGAGCTCATAATTTTTAAAAGTATTGCTAAGTCTTGCATGTTGATTGTTTTATGGATGATGGAGTAGATTTCTGAAGGGGCTTAGGGGACATAGCTGGTCTATTAATATATCATTTAGTCCTGCCTTACATGCAAGTTCTGCTTTTTCATTTCCCAGTATTTGGACATGGGCCGGACACCACTCGAATGTAACTGAGAAATTTGGAAGATAGCAATCGTTTATCTGAAGTAAAGTCCGGCCTTGATTTGCTTATTCTATCCCTTATTGTCCTTAAACTAGATATTGAGTCCGAATATATAACTGAGTACGGGGTTTGTTTTTATAAATACATTTGAGGGAATTTTTGATTGCAATCAGCTCGGCGGTAAATTTAGATAAACAATCTGTAATTCTTTTTATTTTTGTAATATCTAAAGTTGGAATGACAAAAGCGGATGCTACGCGTCCGCTATTGGGGTCTTTTGATCCATCTGTAAAACTATTGATATGGGAAATATATTTATTATCTATATGCTCTCGGAAAGCCAACTGTATTTCCTGTTGGTTATCTTGTTTGTTAATCATATTCGAAAGGGTTATGTCAACTTTTGTTGAAGTAAAGTCCAAGGAGGAATACATTTTTTACTAAAATCAGAAATATGTATATCATTTAGTTTGTATTCTTCAACTAGATTGAATGTAACTGATCCAAAGGGTTTAGACCTATTTTTTTAATTTTTTTTACAATATGTAGGATGGATGATATCGTTGACTGGACTGGTTAATTTATTGGTTTGGGATCTAGACCAGTACCTCGGCATCTGTTCTTCTCTGTGTAAATAGAGGAGGAGAATTCCCGCCTCATGTTCTAGAATATGTTTCGGAGTTGATTTTAGTGCGCCTAATGCTATCCTTAAAGCTTTGTTGTATAATGTAAGCCCCATGTGTTTGCCCATTCTCATTCTGTCACACAATTTCACGGGTAGAGCGTATTGGTCGTACATAGCTCTTGTAAGTTGTCAGTTACACCCTAATCTATTGTTCGAGTAAAAACATTCACAATATCCATGATATATTCATGTAACACGTAAAAGCGTGCACATTTTAACTGGCCGCCAGAGAGGCCGTGTCATAAGTTTAGTTTTGTGCTAATGCATGTAAACGTATAGGTCTATCTTCCTTAAACTGCAAAATTGTATAAGGGCCTCTCGTGTAGATTCAATACTTCAGATTTAGCCACGTTTGTCACGGACTGAACGGGGGAAATAATGGTTTGGGAGTAATGTTTGCTATAAAACCCATTGTCTTCTAGTTCTTGCCGGGATTGATCGATAGTTACTTTGTTTGTAGCAGAGGTTGGACGGCAAAATTCACAGGCAACATGTGGTCAGTATTTGTTTTATTAAATTTTATCGTACATTTGTATTCAGTGGGCGGCGCCATCTTGGTTGGCGGTTACGACATCCGGTTAGCATTGATGTTTCTCAAACATTAACTTTAGACTAGCATATGATTTTGAAGTTACTTTATTAGATGTAATTATTGTAATTGATCATTAATTGTAAAACATTATTAATTTGATAACAGTGGATAATAGGTGCATTAGTTAACGTTGGCGTATAACTAATATTATGATCATACACAGAAATCAAATGCTTTAACGACAATTACCGCATGATCATGACGATGCGGTTCACTTATTTATACACCATACGTATATGTTATGTAGACAACATTTTACAAGTCTGAATTGCATACTTAGAAATGTAAATAAATAATAAAACTAGGAATCTACTTGTCATGCTTAAAGTTCAAGCATTTACCGGTATATCCATTGTGTTTTATAAGTTTTGACCCACTCCAAAATGCGTTGTTACTGTTAGCAAGAACATTACTTATGGGGATCCACCTAAACAGCAAACAGTTTAGATCGAAATTTAATTATTGAAAGGCCTACTGTACCGTTTTTCCGTTAACATTTAAACATCATAGACACACTACACTGATGGAAACGTAATTCATAAATATGAAATACAAGTTATTAACGTGACGTTGTTAATCGACGTTCTTTTGACGTTACAAAACGTTACCCAACATTGTGCGCGACGTCGTTTCGTTCATGCAGATGAGAGTATGTATGTAGAAGCTTGAAAGCTATATAGTTTTTGATATCTAAATAATGGATCTAATCAATATCTTGAATGTAAATTAAAAAGCGCGAGTGATTGTAATACACGATTGTTAACATTAGTTAACAAAGTTAACAATGAGATGAGTGATTAGAATAAATGTTCGACGCGTATGCATAGCGTTGTATAATATGGGCATTAGTTGACATGCGTGCATGCATAACTCAGTGAGTGTTATGTACGAGTGATTTGATAATGTTTATATTACATGTATTAGGGGCATTGGTTAACAGCGACGTACATGGCGTATGCATAGCGTTGTATAATGTGGTTATTAGTTGACATGCGGGCATGCATAACTCAGTGAGTGTAATATACGAGTGATTTGATAATGTTTATATTACATGTATTAGGGACATTGATTAACAGCGACGTACATGGCGTATACATGGCGTTGTAGAATATGTATACATTGCTACTCATCATTAGTACAGCTTACATATATTTATTGAATAATGATGTGTTTGGGTAATGATAATTATGCAAGATTGTTATGTTTGTCAACCGACATCTAAAACGTATTTATAATTACAGCCTAAGCGATCCAGGGTTGGATATTAGCCATCCAGGTTTGGATGTAAGCCTTCCGGAGTGGAGCTAAGCTTCCACGATTAAGGTAACGAGCCTAGGAGATGGTCCCCGTACCTGCGCAGCATGGCCAGGTTTTATTAACACAACCCCCGGGATACAAGGTGGGCCCCTTATCGGTCCTCACTGGAGGAAAATCACCCACAATCTCAGTGGAGGTTAACCATCATTACATCGCGTCATCAACCCTTACAGAAGGCATTTGATGACAATCACCCATTGGATTCGCGCATCATCATCTTCATGAGCTCTTGCGCATCACAGTTATCGCGCTAGATCATAAATCAACATTGTTATAACTTTAACAACACTTTAGTGTCTTATACATTCAGTATTTATAACAATATTAAGAACGTCTTAAACGTTTATGAGAACATTCTTTTCATAGTTAATCTGTGTATTCGCTTGTTTTTTTAGATAATTGTATATATATTAACCATATTTTAAAAGTTGCATTAAACTTATGTAAATGCATTCACCGTCATTGATTCTTTCCTGAGTTAGCCCCAACCACTAGGGTCATCCTGTGACACATTCCCATATTAAATATAGACCCTTTTGCACGTTTGCTTGTAGTTTATCCAATTTTTTCCCTGATACCCACGTGCTGTCATCGTGCTATCATCGTCGGCAAATTGACTAATGCCCATGCCAGTGTCTTTGTATCTAACAGGTCGTTAATGAGAATATTAAAAAGAAGGTGGGAAATGATGGAACCTTGGGGAGTACCTCTCTCTAATGTTTCTTCATCTGAGAGGGAGTCGTCCGCCTTAACTTGTATCTTCCTGTCCGGAAGAATGGCCTTAATGAATGAGAAATAGTTTCCTCTATTTCCAAGGTCAAATAATTTGGAAAGAATACCAATATTCCAAGCAAGGTTAAATGCTGTTTGTAAATCTAAAAATACAGCTATTACAGAATGGCCATAATTTTTGCAAATATGATATCATGTTGTAATCTGGTCAACTGATCTTGTGTACTACGGCCCTTCCTAAAGCCAGGTTGAAATTTATTTAATAATTGTTGGATTCTAGGAAGTGTCCAATCGATTTTTGGACATATATTCCATTAATTTACTAGGGTGTTAAACTTATATGGGTCTATAAGATTTGGGGTCATTAGAGTCCTTATTGGAATAATACAGGCCATTCTCCAGTAAACAGGATAAGTTTTAGAAGTCCAAATTTAATTATAAAGAAAAAGCCAAATATTGAGGTGGATTCAGGCATATGCTTAAATAACTGATTGGAGATTTTGTCAGGTCACACGGCGGAATTCTTTCTGCTATTAATTGCATCTCTAAGTTCAAGGATATTTATGGGGAGATTAAGAGTGGGGTCTTCATCGTCATCATTTTCGTTATAATTCTATTGTTAAAATCCGTTTCGAAATTGTTTTGGAAGTCATTTGTAGATTTCGGAAGATTATCGAAACTTGGGCGTAATGCTTGGCTAACATATTTGCTTTAACTTTGTTTGTTGTTGCATATTGAAGATTTGTTTTTAAAAGTGGTACAGAGGAAGATGATTTTCAACGTATTTTATTACTGTTAGTCCAAAATGTTTTAGTATTATTTTGTTTTAAAGATCAGGTATTGATGAATTCTTCCCAATTACTTTTCTTCGCTAATGATATAGTATTTTTTGAATCCTGCTCCGCAGGTTTGAAGTTCAGTAAAATTTAAATTTGTTTCAGAAGGGGCTTTTTTCAATTTATTCAGCCTATTCACACTCTGATGTACTAAATTCAGGATCGCATCAGTTAGATCCTTGTTAAATATATAGAGGATATGTGTTGGTTTGGAGTGAATATTGGATTTATTTTCATTGAGAAGTGAGAAAACATATTTTCACTCGTGCTTCGAGATGAAAATAAATCCTGTATTCACGACAAACCTACAAATATTCTATTTATTATATACTTTTTATCATGCAACACTACCAAACTGTTTCAAACAGAAAATGCGTTTTGTTCCGACAGTTCCGCTTTAACGTGTTCGATGATAAATATAGTGACGCCAGCGCGTGAGGCAATTTACATATATTTAGTGCGCATAGAATATAGTTCTAAACTTTGACATGAATTATAACTGTCGTAAGCAAATGTAGAAAAAAGTAGTTCCATTTTTTCCGGCAGTGAAATATAAGTTCTTATACTCTCACTGTGAAAATATAAACATTGAAAATATAAGGTTTATTCTAACCATACACTCCACTATTTCACTGGGAAGTATATAATAATATATTCTGAAAGTTAATCTTCTGTATTAAGATCTTTACATAAAATGTTAAATAGGTCCCAATCGATTTTGTTATAATTAAATTTATCTTGATTATAATATTTATGTGGTGATATCTTATCATTGTTAAGTTATATAGAAATAAAAATTGGAAAATGATCAGACCCTCAATTGTCATTTAGAACTGTCCATTGTTTGTTTTTTGAGAGAGGGGGATTGTTGAAAAAGACAAATCAATGTTTGAGAGGTTGCCTGTTCTTCAATACGTGTTGGGGAGCCGTCGTTAAGAAGAACTTGGTTATGTCAAAATTTCTTTACCCTGTTTGTTGGAATGTTCGGATCCCATGCATGGTAATGGGCGTTGAAGTCTCCTGTTATTAAGACAAATTCTTGAGTAAAGATTTGATAAAATAAAAGTGTAGTCTTTGTATAATACTTTGAAAAGCTGGACTTCAGTTGTAGTATTGTTGTTGTTTTCTATATTTATATTTTCATAATTAATGTAATTTTTAAAATAAACGGCCAACTCCCTAAATCATTATTGTTTTTATTATTAAAAAATTCAAATGTATGCCTGAATCCAGGTATTGTTTTAAAATTGTTCTTTTTAAATTTTGTTTCTTGCAGACATAAAATGTCAAGTTCAGGGTTCAGATCTAAGAACAGTTTTATTTCAGCATGCTTTATATGAGATAGCCACCACCCCCACCCCCACCCCAACCTCCCCCAGCCCTACCATCCCACCCCCACCCCACGAGTTAAAGGATATTATGTTAACTAAGTTATGCATCTTAACACATTGTTTTTAACAGCAGAATCTTACAAATTTTGTCGTTTAACTGTCGTCGACGATATAGTTGATTTTCTGGGGTTTTTCGTTCCCTTTAATACACTTTGTATTTTCTTTGGAGTTTTTAACACACGGGCTTTCTCGCTTTTATAGTAGATTTTGAAATTATAATTGTTATCCATTTCTAACTTGTGTTCTAAAATAGGGGGATTTTATTGGGGTAGTATAGGATCTTTGGGCAATGATTAATTGCTTTGAGGATTTCTCTTTGAACATGGGTGATTAACAATGGACCACCGGGTTTAGTTTTTTCATTTAATAGCTCGATGGTTACTTTAGTTAGGATATCAATACTAGTGTTTATGGTTTTCGAGGAACTGGATACTCTTATTTTATATGGGGAAGTTTGGGAGGAAGATTCTAGTAATATAGGGGTAATTTTTGTTTGAATGCTAGGGGTAGGGGTCTCATTTAGTTCCACTAGGTCTAGAATTGACTATAGTTTGAGGTCCAATCTGAATCTATGCTTTCACCGGATGATATTATAGAGGTATTCTGGTTACATTAAATATGCTGCTGTCACTAATTGTTGTAGAGGTGTTGGGCGAAAAAGCGGATGAACAATTGAGTTCAGATGTTTAAGATTAGAATTTGTCGTTGCAGCTATATAAGGGGTAGATTGTTTTGGACCTGTCTCCGGAGAGTTAATAGGTGTTACTTGATTGTTTATAACCGTTGCATTGGCGAGTTCGGGTGAATTTTGTTGATAACTATCTCTAGACCCTGAGGTTATGTCAATGTAGAGGGGGTTTAACTGATTGGGGGAACTAGTAGTAATATCTGCATTTTCATCCGGTATGGTATTTGTTGGGGTAGATGTGTTTAACTTATTCAAGGAGATAATCGTATCGGGAATTGCGATCACTGGTTTATTTAAACGGAAAAAACGTCCACATTATTCCCTGTAGAATGTATTGACCTTTTGGTCCCAAATGCTGCTCTTCATAATTTCCGGGTCTATTGTTGACTCTAAAACTAGATGATGCATATGCTTGCTATGATGTAGAGAGCTTAATTTAACTGTGGTATCTATTGATGTTGGGGAGATGATTGGTACCTCTGTATGTCGGGGGTTCTTCCCCTTATTGGAATCCACAATATTAGAACGGGTGAAGGTAGAGGAGACTATTGTGTCTATAATTATAGGGAGGGGAACCACTATTGTATGCCAGTGTTCCTCCCCATTATTAAATCCGACAGCATCGGGACGGGGTTGGTGGAAGGATGTTTTGTGTCTATGGATATAGTGGGTGGAGACACTATTGTTTCTATAGTATTATATACTGAGTCGGGAGGGGAGACTATTGTATGCATGGGTATTTTATAATCGGTCTCCGTAGATTTAGACATGGGGACATCAGGAAATTCTACTGGTATTGTTAAGGGGACCGCTGTATAGGTGTCAGAAACTATGGGGTTAGATAGGGTAACCATTTGATGTTTGTTGTGGTATTTACCCTCACTGTCTGCTTTAATTGTAGTTACCAGTTTTGTTTCTGTACTGCGATGACGGACAGTAAATTGTCTAACCTTCATGTCGAATACGGAGGGGATTGACTTGGGGAGATCCATGTATATATATCAAATGGATTTAGTTGTGGGAACAATTTAATTTGTAACTGATTGTTTACTTTGCGGGACATTGTGTTTAGTTTTTACTTGTTCTAGTTTTCTAGTGTGTGAGGATTTTTCAAGACAGAGAGGAGGGACATTTTGAGCGGTTGCATGGTGAATTTTATTGGCCACAAAAACCCGGAAACTGTATGGGTCTTAGAGATTTTGGAAATGTTTATGGCTTGAGCGAAGACAGTGCAACCCCTTAAACGTGTCGTATGCTCTTCGCCACAGTCAATGCAATTGTATAAATGGGAATCACAGTCCCGTGTATGGTGATTACCAGCACATTTGGCACAAGCCAGGGTTCCTCTACACTTATCCTGTTTATGACAAAAACTTGCATCGGAAACATCTGATGGGAGGAGGGATATACTCCTCGACATCAAAAGGTGTAAGTTTCATGAATAAGTAGACTAGTTGGGAGACTGTCACCGGCGAAAACAACCCTGAGAGCTCCTGTATTTTCCCCATATTATTTTGGAAGATGTTCATGAATATCATATTGGGGTTTGACATGTTCTCATCCTTTAATTTTGACTGCAGATCAGTGAGATATGTGTCCAGGGGGGATATTATGAATAACTCCCTCCCTGGTTTCATTTATGGGGATATACGCCTCTATCTCAACTGATCCGAAAAAAAGGGGTTTCATTTTGAGTATAGAATGAGAGGCTCCAAAATATTTTGTTTCCATGAGTAGGTTTCCAGATTTTAGTGGGATAACTTTGTTAATTTTGTTTTGAAAAGACTGGGAAATGAATTAAGACAATTTGATGATCTGGATTTGCGCTGTCAGTGCTTTGTTATGTTTTGCTGTAATAAGTAATTTATTGGTCCAAGTATTGTTTGTGATATGATGGTTGTCGCCGCCGGATATGGCCTCCCATAGACTATCTGTAAGGTTGTTTTTATTTGGGGGAACCATTGCATGGGCTTGGAATAAAAAAGATGAAAAGCAATAGTTGAGTGGACAATGTAACCACGTAAAGTTTCTTATATTATATAATACAGTGCAATTCAGAACGCTATAGTATTATTTATTATATACCTATCAATAATATAATTATACATACTACCTTCATTTTCTTACAATGGAATACAACAACCCGTATCACAATACAGGTTATCAGTATGCTACTAAAAATAGATTTTGGAAAATGTCAGATTGGAATGTTTTCAGTTAATTTGACTTTATATAATTTTGTTTTAATTCGTTGTTTTTGATACATGTATTCTATTTTAATGATATGTAAAGAGGTATATGGTAAAAGGACCATTACTATAGTATCTTGTTCTGAAGCTTGTATCACCTCTCGTAGGTAAATGCCAGATCAGGATCACACTCGAGGCTACGCCTCTCGTGCGATCCTGATGTGACATTTACCTACTCGAGGTGATACAAACTTCCAGAACAAGTTACTATAGTAATAATCCTATTATATCTTGCTATGGAAACTATACACTGCTTCAGTACTATATACAGCACCACCCATTTCGCTATTATGAATCACTGTTAATAGTGAACTACCCACTCAAAATCACTTTAAAGAACTCCAAGTGGTGTACTCTATGTTGTGATATTATGCAAAAAATATCACTGTAATAATGTATACCTCTGTACGTATATATTAAGATATAAAGCTGCATGTATGCAGATAGTACTGATGTATTTTAGTGATACAGTGAATTGTAACAGTGTAAAGTGCTTTCGAGTGTATAGTGCACAATTAGCAGCTGGATAGTTGAGTGACTGAATTGAATTGGATTTTATAGCTAAGGTCATATGGCGACTTTCCAGCTTGCATTGGTGGAGGAAGAGCCCAGGTGCCCCTCCGGGCAATTTTCGTGGTTCCACCTGGATAGAACCACCGACGTTCCGCAAGCCAGCTGGATAGCTTCCTCACATAAAGATTCCTAGGCCCCTGAGGGATCGAACCTACAGCGGTGAGGGGCAAGCGATTGCAAGTCAGAGCATTAACCACTCGGCCACGGACGCCCCCTGATAGTTGAGTGATATGATAGTTGAGTGATATCCAAGTTTCTTAAAACGTTTTTAAGTGAATTCTCCACTATTAACAGAGATTAGTAGCGTAAGGTGAATACTCCACCATTAACAGAGATTAGTAGCGTAAGGTGAATACTCCACTATTAACAGAGATTAGTAGCGTAAGGTGAATACTCCACTATTAACAGAGATTAGTAGCGTAAGGTGAATACTCCACTATTAACAGAGATTAGTAGCGTAATATATTGTGCTACATATAAGGTAAATGTCGACATACGACATTCGACATACGACATTCAACATATAACGTTCGACATTCGACATTCAAACACATCCTTCAAAATGAATGTCGTTTCACGCGACATAATACATTCGTCATACGACATTCGACATATATCATTCAAAATACAACATCCAAAGTTAATGTCGTTTCATGCATGCGACATACAACATTCGACATACAACATTCAACATACAACATTCAACAAACAATTTGAAAGTGGATGTCATTTAACGCGACATACATTCGACAGCATTAGATTTGATTAGGTCATTATGTCTGTCGTTCAGCTTGACATACGACATCAGGCAGCGTTTTTCTTCGTTACATGCAGCATTCGAAATTGACATTGAATGTCGTTTTCCTGCATTTGTCATTTACGACTACCCAATAGCTGAAATGTACCATTTTCTAATTGGCTAAATTATATGCTTAACCGGACGTTTGGAAACATGTGGTAGTTTCTTTGTTAGTTTACGAAACGTAATGACTTGCATAACTTTTAAAACTATCAATCTGCTGTGATGTTAAGCCTGACATACCTCACCTTGATTGTTGTTTTTGAATGTCGTATGTCGAATGTAGTATGTCGTATGTCGAATGTCGTATGTCGAAAGTTGTATGTCGCGTGAAACGACATACACTTTGAAGGATGTTTTTGAATGTCGAATGCCGTATGCCGTATGTCGAATGTCATATGTCGAATGTTGTATGTTGCATGAAACGACATTCACTTTGAAGGATGTTTTTGAATGTTGTTTTTCGAATGCTGTATGTCGAATGGTGTATGTCAAATGTTGTATGTCGAGTGGAACAACATTCACTTTGAATGATGTTTTTGAATGTCGTATTTCGAATGTCGCTGTATGTCGTGTGGAACGACATTCACCTTGAATGTTGTTTTTAATGTCGTATGTTGAGTGTCGTATGTCGAGTGTCGTATGTTGAGCCAACTTCACGCAGCTAAGTATATATGGTATATTTTAAACTATATGGTCTTATTACTGCAAAACTAAATGGCAACGTATTCCTAACTGACTTGTGTCCTATTCTTAGATATGTAGGAAAAATAATGGAAGTGTGGAGAAAACGTTTTACAAACGTTTTAAGTATAAGTAATGTACCGTATCGGAATTTTCAACACTAAAATTTATCAAAAATTGGGTGTATCTTTTAGTACTATCCACTGAGCTGATTAAGTCATCTAATTATAAATAAAGTGAATATTATACGTTAGTGGATAGAGTTACCCTTAAAATAAGATCTTATTACACAAGACTATTGAGTTTTAATATAACATTATTTGTGATGAGAATATGCGTAAACTCTACTGCACTATTTTGCTCTACTTGTTATAACCGAGCTCAAGCTGAACCTGTATTATCTCGTGCACGCACGACCAATTCAGATGTCAACCTGAGTCGGTTGTGCTATCGGCGCAGGTGTCAAATCGATAACAATAGGAGTATGTTAAATATGTAATATTTATAGCATAATTGTTCGAGTATATGCGATTTAAACTGCTTTTCGAGGGCCGTAGGCCCGAGAGTGCAGTATAAATCGCATATGAGAAAAATATGCTATAAAGGTTTTGTACCACAGCCATTTATCCAAGTTCGCGCGTGCAAGAAGTTTTAGGGCGTTGCAGTTTTCAGTAAACATAACAGCTCGATCCAATCAAGAAATGAGAATGATCCATTTTTTGATTTAGGACTTAAGCCGGGTATCCATTTGTACGTGATCCGTGGTCAGTGTCCGTATCCACTTCAGTGCATTCGTCGCACAGTGTGCGATTCGTCGCGGACACGGACACGGAACCGATCAATGGATGCTTCCCAACATTTTCTCTATATAACCGATTGTTCACTGACACGGACACGGACGCGGATACGGACAAGGACCACGGATCACGTGCAAATGGATGTCCAGTTTTATACTTCTGATAAGAACGAATATCCTTGTAACCAAAAAAAGAAATAGAGAAGAAATCAACGCCATTTTAAAGGTAAATATTTATATAAATATAAGGAATGAAATGCGCTCTTTTGGTTTTCATTGGGGTATAAAAAACATTTGGATGGTTTAAAGTACGCGTGGAGTCCTTTAGTGAATATTATAGGATTTCATTATTATAATTATTATTGTCATATTGCATAGGCGTAGGAGCCGGTGGTGGGTGTGGGTGTGGGGTGGGGCAGTGGGGGAATAATGAGGGTGGAAATGGCTAGCTTTCCAAAACTGAAGTGCCCCCTCCCCGCCCTCCTCCGTACACCCCTACCCCATATTTTAAACATACCTTTTTGTGCTTTTTTACGTATCATTTCTTTTTAATTTGTCCCCCCACCACCCACCAGAACCACACCCACACACACACACACCTACCCCTCTCAACACACACACACCTTCTAAAAATAAACTGAAACGGTCAATGATTTCTGACAAACAGTTCATTACTTACACGGTATATATATACAAAACTATAGGTTTATTATCGGACATCGTATTGTGAGGTTTACGCAGTATGTGACGTCATTTAGCTTTATCCCAGATATATCCCTAATAGGATGTATTTGATGTGTTCATCAACGATATGAATACAGCAAAGCAAATACGAATATGAAATCCATAATTATCCTCATTTTCAAATCTCAGCACGGATTCCTACTTTAACCAGTGCATTCTCGAATTGCTCCGACGTGGTTTTATCTTGATACCGGGGGTGAGTAATGGATAAGTATAATCAAGTTACGAGGAAACAACCAATTACGAGGAATCAAGTTACGAGGGTGGGATGAGAGTGCTGGCATATATTCTACAAATGTTTAGTAAGAAGATATGCAATGACAAACACAGTGAATGTGTCCCATTCACATTACGTGGTCCGAGTATTAACATTCATGCACCATCCAACCCCTTCTCCAAGAAGCGAAAACTGGGTTGGCTGGGGTATGAAATAAAACCTTATTTTGGCTGAATAGGTTTGCATATTGTAAAATTAAAACATCTAATAGGTAATTTTAAACAGTTTATCTAAGAAATTTATTTAAAAAATGTTTTTAAACATGTTTTATTGTCAAAATATCCGTTATAAAATCCTGCAAAATAAAAGCTTTCCCTTCACTTAATAGAATTAAGGCAGGAACACGTAATGAACTGATAACATGTATTTACAATATCAATTTATCCAGTAGACCATACCTTGTTAACTGTCAAAAACATTGTACGGTATGCATCCATTACGTCTTAGACTGAGGCGGATCAAGGAAATAATTTGAGAGTATGTCCATAATGGCACAAACTACAACCACTTTGAGTACGGATAAAGATAAACATGCTTAAATGAATCGTGAATTGTTTTTCCTCATTTGTTAGAGAAAGATTAGTGTGGGCTAAAGTATGATAGAAGTATGTATGAGTCGTTAAATAAAGACGGAAAAAAAATAATGTAAACATGTCATTATTAGTCACTAATCTCAATGTGCCCGCTAATTTTACTTATTTTGAAAAAGAAAAGAAAAGTTTTTTAAATAAGAAAGCAATATTCCAAGGCAAGGATTAAAACTTTAGCCGCTACGGTGGAATCTAAAACCCAACCCGCCGCAGAGGAAACCAAACTGAGGCGAATTCCATACCTGGTTCGCAGCGGATCAATCTAAAAACCTGGCCACAAAGATGCAATCTAAACCATAGGCCGCCGCGGTGAAGGCCAAAAGCCGGGCCGCCTTGGTGCAATCCAATACCCAAACCGCCCCAGTTAATCCAAACCCATGCCGCCGCGTTACAATCCAAAACCCCGACCGCCGCGGTGCAGTCCAAAACCCGGGCCGCCGAGTTGCAGTTTAAAACACGGACCGCCGCGGTGCAGCGGTCACCGCAATGAAATCCAAGCCCGGGCCGCGCCGGTGGAATTCAAAATCCGGGACGCCGGAGAAGAATTCAAAACCCGGAACCACGGTGCATTCGAAACATATTTATTACTCAAATCATAAATAGGTCAATGTTTATAGGTATGACACGCTTGTTGCATTGGTTGTATAATCATATAATTGAATATAATGGTGGGTTTTTTTCTATCCGAGGCAATACCGATGTATTGCAATCATTCAACATAATGCGTGTTTAAGGAATACAAAAAACGCGGAATCAAATATCCTGCTGAATATCCTGTCTTTACTGCTTCGCAATAAACATAAAATATATATACTGAAACGAAAAAGAAACGCAACTCAGGAATTTCCGCTATATATCGTATGTACAGTATGCTGCTGTTAATCGAATGGTATGTACACAGCTATGTAAGACCGTTTCTTTCGGGGGAAAAACACAACTAAAACAACACAGCAAATAGTATTCCTTCAAAGTTTCATTATTGGCAGAGAACGAGTTCGTCTCAAGCATGTGAGCAAACTTAAGATGCAAAATTTCGCAAACTCTTTACGTTAAATACAGTACTTTCAATATTAACTCAATTTTTCAAAGAGGAAATTCAACATTTATCAATTTCATGTTACACAGTGTATTGAGATTAAAACGTCTACAGCATCACAGTTGTGTCCGTTCTCTAACTAATTGCAACGTTGTTTCTTTACAAAACATCTTGGGATTTCTTTGGAATATTATGCGGAATTAAGTGTGCAGTCTATACAATATATAGCGGAAATTCCCGAGTTGCGTTTCTTTTTCGCTTTAGTATAGAATAGGTATGATCACGGCTACGAAAGGTTAAGCACTCATATTAGTTTCCGGCAGATAGTTTAACGTAAACCAGATGTAAACTATGACACATAGATGTAAGACTAAACGTACATAAATGGAAGTTAATGACCAGTACAGAAATTCAACAGCAAGGTCATTTGTGGAAATGCTCCACTTCCTTATTGGCCACATCCACAAGTCGTGCATATCTCAAGTAGATATCTGTTTCTTTCTATTCTTGTTATGTTTTTATTTAAATTAGTTCCTTGTGAAACTAATGGTACTTGTGAAACTAATGGTAGGCGAAGAGTATTTTAAATAATATGCGAAGTTGTTAAGTATGTCGACCCTGGCCTTATGGTTTAAGCTATGGAGGTAACAGCTACATCAACTCCTTTTCAGCGTTAGAGGTTTAATTACACTAAATCAGCCGGATGTACTCGTCTGGTGCATAAAAAGTAGTTTTGTATTAAAGAGTGCTAATCTTTTTTTTCTTTAAAAACCTTTTTTTGGTGCAAGTTTCTGTTATTTATTTTTTGGCTGTAACTGTATTGTGGTCATGTTGTTGATATTTGAAAAGGGAACTCATCATGTTTTTGACATTTTTTTATATAAATTTCATAAGTGAAAGTATAATGCAAGAAGTAAAATAGCTTTGACCTTTGAGCCGGTGTAAGTATACAGCTGAAGAAATGTTTCTTAGATTTCCCCCTATTTGTTGATGTTTAATAGCAGACATGTTTATTTACATGATAAAGTAAGTTTCCCAGAATTCTAACCAGGTTGAGATTTTAACAGGTTGTCAACATTCTAACTTTACTATGGAAGGGGCATGGAGACTCATTTACGCTATTATAACCTATAGTGTGACGGTAACCTGTAGGCAGTATTAGCGAAATTGTAGTATTAATGGAAACCACACTATGATTGCAAGGTCAATACAAGCCCTCCCCGTTATGTTTAGTCTAGATCATCTGCGACGCTTGCTTTTTTCAAAACAAACGCCTAGGACCTTTCTTCTAAAGAGTATTTGACGCGGCAGCCATTTTACCCAGCTCCTGATATCGTTTCTGATTGGTTGATACAGGCGCATCTTCTATTCTAACCTTCTATCCAAAATAAAATCGTGAAAACTCGGACAATCCCGTCATTCTTCGGGATCCCGCGAAGTAGTGTACGAGATGTCGCGTATGTGATTGTAAAGATATACAGGACGGCAAAAGACAACAGATAAGTAAATAAATAAATAAAGAGGGAAACTTCATCATTATATCGACGAACTAAATGTGGATGGCCAAAATTAATATAATAAAAAAACAAACAAAAAAAACAATTACGGACATGTTTTACCGGTTTCAATTTGTTTCTGCACAAAGGGTCAAGACGTTTGTATCTACAATCAAGCGTCAAAGATGACCAAGACTACGGTATGCTATCAACGTACCTGTGACACACTGATCGTCACTTCCGGTGCGAAGTCTCTCGATATACAGGTCTATTAAACTGCGTGTGGTTCCGCTGGCGAACGTTCCTTCGGATTGTTTTATCTTAGCACTTATAAAGTTCTTTACTTTTTGTAGAATCTCTTTTGGTTCTTTTGCCTGTTTGGTGAAGATATACACACAATGAAACCAAAAGTGTTGTGGCATGTCAAACCAATACTGAGTACAAAAGATTTCTCTTCATAGCCCCTACCCGACTTAGCGTTTACCACAGGTTGATCGATAGTCTGTATATAGGTCACGTTCTTAATCATAAAGGTCGCCGGAGGTAAAATCTTTATGGATAACCGGTGCAATTATTTGAAAATCTGAGACGTGTTCTGATAACATGTATAAGCAATACTAACATATGCCATTAATTGAGGCTTTAGGCTTCAAGAGAAAAACAGCCTGATACTATGGCTGGTGGTTTCAAAGTAAGCAGAGTAATTGTAATGTAAACATAGGTGGTCAATGTCTTGGAAATAAGCTGAAGCAAATTAAGCAAGAAAAACTTGCAAACTGGTGAATACTCCCCAGACACGTGTCATGATACCCCACCATTGATCCTTGATTTGTCAAGTGGGTATGAACAACATAAGGTGAGTTTAAAATAAGCGACAACCCCGTTAACGTTAAACTCACTTAATGTTTCCACAGTCGCTTGAAAGAACGAAATATCGACTTGTATTCCTAATATTTACATTGTTCTATCTGTTCGCAAACTTTAATAATGTAAACACGTTGTTCAAATCTATGTGTCCGGTTGGGGCCAGATACAATGCCGCATTGTCGTGGGTGACAATGCCACACCCGACAATGCGATACGACAATGCGACATTGCGATACGACAACTCGACATTGCGACCGACAAAACAATTATGTCGCGATATCGTATCACAATGTCGCATTGTCGGGTGTCGCATTGTCGCCCAAGACGATGCGACATTCTTTCAATTGTCGTAATATCGCCAATGACAACGCGACATTTATTCAATTGTCGTAATATCGCATTGTCGCGATGTCGTTGGCGATTTTTTTGATTATGCGTTTCCTTTTCCTTTCAGTATATCTGCTCACCTTGTTTCCCTGCGGTAGTTTCTGTAATATTGGGAAGAAGTTCAGGGGGTTCTTGATGCCTTGTCTCTGTAACAGCTGGTCCATCAAACCAGTCAGTTCTAAGAATTCCGGATCATTGTACTCGAATCTGTATGTATAGGAATGTGGGGCATATTATTATGAAAATATAATAAAAAAAAGTATACACTTGAGCCATTACGCGTTTCTGTTTAGCCTTTAATAAATACTGTATTAATGTTTTGTTACAAATTACAAATAATGGTTGAATGGTGCTTTACGTAATTTTCAGCACATTTTGGGCTATATATGCCGATCGATTTTGTAGTGGTAGAGGCGAGGCAGACAACACCTTTTTTCCAGGGTAGAACCAGATCTGTACATCTACAGCCAGCCATAAGAATCGACATTTTCTCACTTAACGTTACAAGTCGAGCTCCCAGCGGGATTCGAACCAACAGCGGTGAGAGGTGATCAAATAATAAAAGTATTTCTTAACTGATTTAAAGGTAGGCTATGTTACGACGCATAGAGCTCCCGCGAATTACGCTCCACGGGAGCTTCCGCGAATTACGCACCACGGGAGCTCCCGCGAATTACGCTTTACGGGAGCTCTATGAGTAGCACGGGGGCTCTATGCGTAAGCAGTTTAAAATTGGAGCTCTATGCGTAAAGGATGTCCTTTTTGAGTATCGCTGAAAGCGACACATAGAGCTTTATATTTGCTTTACTTCATTTTACCTGACAAGAATTAAAGGTGAGATACTGTAATCAGATTTTGTCCTTTCCGTCCGTCCGTCCGTCCGTCTGTTCGTAATCACGATATTTATATGGTATGGTATTGTGTCCGTAAGTCCGTCCGTCCGTCCGTTAACAATTTGAATTCAACATGCATACTCATGAAGCTTTGCACAAAGAATCATGAAATGTATACATAGGCTGCACAAGGGACAAGGATGATCCGATGTTCCTTATTGCTTTGAGGTGACTGGGGCATAGGTCACGGTCAACGATCCGACAGGCATTGAAAACACTTTCCGCGCTGTAACTCAAGTACCTTTCTACCTAAGATCCACGGACTGGCCATGGAACAAGAATGACCACTCTTGTTTTTGACGTCACTATGCCCCAGCCATTGAACTGTGCGTAATTCAGTCACTGACTTATATAATGGAAGAAAGATAAAATGCATGCATTTATACGCACAGTTTCTAGAAAAATCGCAAGAAATGCGAAAGTCGTGGTCTACGATGTCTACTATGTTTACATGCGAGTTATTTGTAAGTATTATAAAAACAACATCCATTTGGAATCGGGCAAACTGGACTCATCCAAGTGCATGTATAAACAAATAAATGAAATCAAATACTGTACTTTCCCTTTTAAATATAAAACAATTTAGATTATGGTTAGGAACTCTATGCGTATTAACCTTTGCATAGAACTCCTCCAGTCATGTGGGAGCTCCCCCACAAATTGCGCTCCAAACTGGAGCTCTATGCGTAACGTTTCTGCTCTATGCGTAACGTTTCTGCTCTATGCGTAACGTTCTTACGCACAGAGCTCCAACTGGAGCGCAATTCGCGGGGAGCTCTGTGCGTCGTTACATAGGCTTGGGCTCTATATAACGCGTGCGAGCGTGTGTAAGTGTGTGCGTGCTGTGAAATTATCTCGCCCTCACATTTTACAAAGTGGGCACATTGGAGTGTAATCTATATAATTATAATTATATATATATGTATATGGGTTACTTTCAAAAAGACGGAGAGATAGCTGTCCGAGGCAATTTTCTCTTCTCAGCTAGTTTACATTACTTCTTTTTCTTGTTTGATTTATATAAAAAAAAATATAACAATACAGTTTATGAATTGTATATGGTACTGAACATGTACAATCTACAGATCTTTCGTTGTCCCACGATGGGGGTACGCATTGCGTGCATTAATCTTTTATAAAAGAATGTGGGATTTTGTTGAAGTTTGTTTCTGGTTTACTAGTTTAATGTGTTTACATATATATATAATACAAATATGGACATCTGTAATATTTTCATGAAAAGTTGACAGTTCATATACTGTCCCACGGATTTATGTCCGTGATGTTACTTTTATATAAACAATGAAATACGAGTAATCTCCCTTTAGTTATTCTAGAAAATAACGAATCCTTCGAATCTGAATTGCCATTGATGTTACTGTCTTTGGTGTTACCAAATATTTAGTAACATCATATACATCGTTTTGTAACAGAAAATACATCGTATTGTTATTTCTGGATCAAATTAATTGTACAGAAGCATTACGCAATTACCAGATAAAAATACATTCTTAATATGAATGTCAATCTAGTATAGCCTGTAAACAGAGTTGGAATATGTGTCAATACAGTTCATATTGAATTAAAGCAAAAAAAAAGTAACAGCACAGACACCCGAGGTAACACCAGTGACAACCAATTTGTAACACCAGTGACAACAGGTTTGTAACATCAGGGACAATTGTTTGAACATATGCATATTTAGTTATGTTTATGTAATGATGTTTAAGATGAAACATGGCGTCGAAATGTATCAAATGTATCGTGTCCTATCTCTAATAAATATAACTGAGTGTATACCTTAAGAGTCACATTCGCAAAGTATGATTACGGTAACATCATATACACATACAACAACATTAAAGACAATGTTATTATAGCACAAATCACAGGTTTTCATGTTAAATGTTTTGTTATTTTTGTTTTTAAAAAATATGTGAACCTGTAATAAGCTTCCCAAAATAACGCCACAAAACAACTAGTCATAACGTTGATGCAAAACAGATACAAGCGCTGGAGTAGTATTTGGTGTAACAAAATATGTCATTGATGTTACTTAATTTTACAATAACACAAGTGAACGATTTGAAAATAGTAAATGGTTTTCTTTTAAAACTGATGTGCACACGTATCATGAATTGCAAATCTTTTCATTAATCGAATACAGTCATAACTGTGATGCAAAACTGATAACAAGTCTGAAGTTGTCTTTGGTGTTACAAAACATTCGTTGATGTTACCAGTTTTCACAACAACACCAGTTTTACGAAATGGTTTACTGTTTGAGTTAAAACAGATGTGTTATGTAACATTCATTCCAAAATGACACAAGTCTAACGTGATAACGGTGTTGCACAACTGATAATATGTCTGGAGTGGCTATTGGTGTTTCAAAATATGTCCTTGATGTTACCGCAGTGTAGCCTATGTGCTGTTACCGCTACTTTTTTGTGATATAGTGGTACAATGGATATTGTCATATGTTTTAGATTACCACTTTTGTTTAAAATGTTATGGTTTGAGATTATTCGAATAGTATTTAGGAGCAGATAATGTTTAATATTTTTATTTTGTTAAGTTACTCAATATTGTTATGGAAAAAAAGCAATTTTTGACTGAATGTGTCACTTTTAACAATGATAAAGAGACAACTATCTCAATATTTAGTTTTGATGTAAACACAGTAATGTATGAGTCACATTAGTGTGTTATTTTACATTATAATTTGGTTGTCACCGTTTAAATTGATCAAACAAGTTCGGTAACATCACAGACACATGGCAAGTGTTGTTGCTGCTTTAAATAGTAATAAAACATTTATTTGAAAGCGCTGTGTTTGCATCTTTTACGTTTTGACTGTCCGCATCCTCGTTTATGCTGTTATTATAAAAGTAAAGTAAAGCGTTTCTTTATTATAGTGTCACCTATATAGAAAGGGCCAGACAATCATCATTACTTCCCGATTCCTATTCTTTAATGCCAGGCAACAGGCAGGTAGGCAGTCGGTTATATTATAATAAAATTTAGTTTGACGCACATTCGTTTTACAGTTTGTACCAAGTCTGATCTCTCCATTTTATAAAAATGACCCCTCAGATACAAAATGTGTGGGTTGTGAATGAATGCGTAGTAATATAACACTAGGCTGTAATAAAGCTGATAACAACGACAGTAATTCAGTTTTATTTTACGGGACGACACGATATCTAGCAGACGTCACGCATCTATCAGATGACACGTTATTTTCAAGTGTAATCGTCCTGTAATAAATCTGGAGTGTGTAAATGTACCCGCAGGATGAAAAGGTGTGGGAAACAGAATACTTGTATTTGTTTGCCTAAAGTGGTTTATAGTTGTCGTTTTCTATATCAAATTGAATTCAGAAAACATGACATTAGGTATACGAAATTTGCGTATGCGTTTATTGTAAGGCCGTTTCTGCAATAAGTATCGGCGTAGCTACTACAAGGCCATATAGGCCCGGGCCTATACATCAATTTGAAAAAGGAAAAAAAAAGTCCAAAAATGCAATGAAAACTTAAGCCAGAGAGGGCGAGTGCTTTAAGGGTCATCATTTGTTTCTTAATATATTTCACAGTGTATGTAGAGCTAATACAGGCAAATGTTAATTCTCAGATTTGTCATATACCCCCCACAAGTGTTCTGTCAGATAAATGCCAAAACGCACCATTACACGCACCATTACATAGCTAAGTTAAAAAACAAACAAAAAACAACATTTCAGGTCAGCTAAGCCCCTATCAGGAGCTGTTAAGTCGATCAACGCCTATGCAAACTGTGTAAGACTTTGAAAGATATTTGACTGCCTTTCTTGTAACTTCATAAATTCTTACTTCGTGATTATTTCTAGCTGGATGTAATGAAAGCGTGATGTTAGAAGTCATTAAGCCATGAAGTTAGAAGATATATAGCCAAAAGGTAGAAGTTATTAATGAAGTCAGAAGTCCTAAAGTCGGAAGAAGTGAAGCCAGAAGTCCCACCATATGAGTTCTATATTTACGACTCGGGGACTAATAACTTCATGACCGCAAAATGCAGTACTTCTGACTTAAACGTATGTCTTCTAAATCCATTACTTCTAACTTGATGACCGCTACTCCTAACATTTCCTTACTATTCAGATGAAAGAACTAATTTATTAACATGCATATCTTCAGAATGTTTAATTTTTCCAACCTTGATTTGAATAATCAACTTATTTGGCCATTATCTTGTGAAAATATACACATTCTGAAAGCATTAGGTACTTATTTAATGCAGTCTTTTAAAAAAACACAGTTAACCCTAATAGTCATTATAAATAATAATATATAATTACTGGTGTGATTATAGTTTAATGTACTGTAGGCGACTCTGCTCAGTGTATGTGCTCTGGTTTATTTTGTTATTGTTTGCTTGTTACTTACCAATCATTGCAATCACTGTACTAAATTACTTGCTCCTTTGAGGGCCCTCAATTGGTTAATAAAATCTTTTATCTTGCATATTGTATGACTTCCAACTTCGTTACTTTTAACTTAATTATTTCTAACATTATAACGTCTAACTTATTTTAGAAGTAAGAAATCCTGAAGTTAGAAATTAGAAGTAAGGCAGAAACAGGATGTATTTATAGTTTAGCAGTAGCCTCGATTAACACAAATCGAGGCAAGTTTGCAAACACATGAATACATCAGCCCACATTTGTGTAATCAGCTTTTAAATAATGTCCACCCAAACCAAATTGTGTTTTCTCATTAAAACAGCCACCATTGCAAATATAATAAAGAGACGTGGTAGGACTGCCGAGTATACATATATCAGTCTCCACCAGACGTTAAGAAGAAGAAAAAGAAGAAGAAGAAGAAGAAGAAGAATTGAACTGAATTGGGGTTTTAAGGGGCACCAATACATGAAAGGTTATATGGCGCCTAACAGGAATGAACATGCCAGGCTCATCCTCCATGTACATCGAGATAAAATATGGAGAACGGGCCTAGAACCGTCTCACCCTGAACTGCAGGACTGCTGCAAGTTCTACTGTAGACACTCCATTTACGCTGGAACCACGTTATAGTTTTTCTCCCACTGCTCTAGTGATATGAGCGAGATGGCACCTGAAACAATGCAGGGGTCATGATGAAGACCTTTAATGAGCATGAACAAAAAATGATAAAATGAACATCAATTTCGTGTGTGTGTGGGGTGGGGAGGGGGTTGTACCCCTCTGCCTTTCCCTCCAACGGGATCTGCAGTGGCCCTATTATTTTCCCCGTAACCAAACGGGGTCCCCGGAACCTCACGGGGAAGAAGAAGAAGAAGAAGAAGAAGAAGAAGAAGAAGAAGAAGAAAGAAGAAGAAGAAGAAGAAGAAGAAGAAGAAGAAGAAGAAGAAGAAGAAGAAGAAGAAGAAGAAGAAGAAGAAGAAGAAGAAGAAGAAGAAGAAGAAGAAGAAGAAGAAGAAGAAGAAGAAGAAGAAAGAAGAAGAAGAAGAAGAAGAATATCGTGTATTAACAAAAACTAGTACAGCTTCTTGTTACATGTACACAGTCAATATTCAAAATAATTCACATGTCAGGTATCAAATACAAAAAGAACAACCAATGGAGGAAAAAAATGAACAATAAAAATATATAAAATAGAACATACTTTTTTTAAATTGTCCACATCATTTTTACAGATATTGTTGATGCCGTAACTTAAGTTTTAGCTCTTAATTTACACTAACAAGCATTTAGAAGAAAACAAAATGTGTTTGAATGGTGTTTTACGTTATTTTTAGCGCACGTTAATCCACATATGACGTTCGATTTTTGTGGTAGAGGCAGGCATCCCCATTTTCCCTGGCAGAACTGTATACCTCCCTCCATCCGTAACAATCGACATTGAAAAAATAGACCACGTCGTCTATGATTTGTTTGTTGAATGGTGATTTACGTCATTTTTAGCACATTTTAGGCCATTTATGAATGTCGATTTATTTGTGGTAGGGCAGACAACCACATAACCAGTACTGTATACCTCCAGCCATCCGTAAGAATCGATACCTTCTCATTTACAACTCGAGCTCCCAGTGGGATTCAAACCAGCAGCGGTGAGATTTACAACGTAACGTCGTTAAAGGGACACACGGCAATTTTGAGTTTTATTTAAACAGTTAAAATGTAGATGTATTTAACCTGCCTCATGTTTTACTTTAAAACTGCTTGCATATAATTTAATACAAATTTGAGATTTCAATTTTCTTCGTTTTTCTACCATTTTTTTAATATATTATTGGTGCAATATTATCAAAACAGTTTGCTTTGAACTATTCTAATAATTAATATTAACGATTGCAAATATGCAAGTTATGTTGAAAACTGACGGAACGCCGCGAGATTTAAACACATCAAGATTGCCATGTGTCCCTTTAACAATCCGACCACGGAGGCAGTCGTCTATGATAACAATGCAGAAGGTTAAATAATATTATATGAATCCATCAGTTAGAACAGATAAAATTTGCTATAATATAGCATGCACTAGATGCATTTTCTTTCAGTTTCGGCAAATGTATGCCAGGCTGAATGAACTGACATACAATAATATTTCGTTACCTGGATCCAAATATAATTCCGCAATTAATATTGCAGATAGCTCGGTTGAAAATGTGTCTAAGCTGATTGGAATCCCCGCCGCAGGTTCGTACTTCCTCCAATACGAACCCTGCCTCTGTTTGCACCCGCTGCTCTAGGGTCAGAGCTCCCACTCCAGGGTGCAACGCCGGAAGGGCAAATGTACGTAACGTTTCGTTGTTTAAACCATTCGACCAACACTATACCTAAAATGGACAGTGATACAATTGGATGAAACGTTATTTGGAAACTGCTCAAGAAAACAATGAAGGCTCGTTTTTTTAATTGTTTTACTTTTTTATTGGTCATAAACAGAGGAACTTGCATATATACGTCACTAATAACATTAAATGAAAGCAACTACCATACTGTTTTCTTTTGTATGCTTAGAGCTGAATGGCGTAAGACATTTTCAAATATTGGGGTGGTGGGATGACGAGTGGTGGGGATGAGGTGGGGTTGAAATGTTAATTTGCAGTACACCCATTTATTCTGACAGGTGTTATTTTCAATTAAAACGATGTACACCTGTGATTTTTCAGTGACCATGCTACAAGTATATGTCAGTAAGAGCAGGGTGTAATTACTCCCTGGTAAGAGTAAGGCAGATTCCGGTTCTGTATCCTTCCTCTATATCACACCGTCTCTAAATAACATATACTGAATCTGTGTTTATATAACGATTGGAAGTAAAAAGCCGAAATATATAAAACGTACCATTATTTAATTCCAGTGTTTTAATTTCCACCAACCACACAGGTCTGAATTTGAAGGCGTCCAGTTGATCCTTAAGAACTGAATTCACCTTGTCATGTCCAAAAACGACAAGCATCTTCATGGCACCCAGGGTCAGATATTAACGTCCCCGTGTGTCTCTCGTAACTCGTTCAGCTTAACGTAGAACATGTCATCCCCTTTCAGCGCGGGTAGGCTCCCCAACACCGGGTATCTCGTCGGCCCCGGCGGTAGGGATTTTTTCCATTTGTCACTGACATCGCCATAACAACTATCGCGACCAACAGCAAAGTACACGGTTCAAGATAGTCGTACACAGCCTGGTATATATACATAATTACTGTACACTAATTCATTGGTGACTATATTTGAATGATCAACCAGTATATAACATCCGGTAGTTATTAAGCGTGCTAAGTGTGGCAATTAAAATACACTTACTCGGTAATAAAATTAATATCCATATGATAATGACATTTAGCTATGACTTATACACACTTATGAATATAAGGATATGCATATAAGGTAGTTGTGTATATGGAGACCGTGACGGTCCTATTAGTTTGAAATGAAATATGACCTCAAATGCCCTACTATACTATATTTACATAGGATCAGGTAAACAGACTATCCACTTAAAATTAAATTTACCTCGTTCCTTTGTGTGTTTTATTGCAAATTTAAATGTTAAATGTTAAACCACCACCCGAGAAAAACATTGCTATATCTCATGTGCTCAATTATCCATGGAAAGGGTCTAGTTTCAAGCAGTTTGCTTTCGTTCCAATCTAGTAACATGTGTACAGTATGTTACATTTGAAATAAAATATGTTTAAACCAACTACGAAGTATATACCTATAATCCACTGAATGTGTAACTGGTTTTATTCTATATTCAATCACATACTTGCCGACTAACGGAGCATGACAAGGTTATATAATGTAGAAAGTTGTCTAAGTTAGCTTATTCTTCATTCCCTTTTTTTAATTCCTTTTTTCTTTTTCTTTTTTCTTTTTTCTACATCGATTACCGGAGAAAGAATATTGGACATATTGGAGGGAGATAAATGTGAGGCCAAATTGATATAAACAAGAAGTCATTGAACCTGATGCGATGTACTGATAGGTTTTTGTTAGCTATTACGTATTCCCACCTTAATTCCTTTAAGCGATGGGAAAGCTTATATTAGCAGGATTTTATAACGGATATTTTGACAATATCCATTGCTGTTTACATATGTAAATCTTGGAATAAACATTTTTGAATGAATTGAATTGACAATAAAACACGTTTAAAAATATTTTTACTACAAAAACAGCACGACAACCTGTTTAAAATTACATATCAAATGTTTTAATTTTACAATATGAAAACCTTTTTAGCAGTAATTAAAGTTGTATTTCATACCACAGCCAACCCCATTTTCGCTTCATGGAGAATGGGTTGGATGGGGTATGAACATTAATACTCGGAACACGCAATGCCATACAGGTTAGTCATGGTCATTTTGTTTATCTGAATTAGGTTATATATAGATCCAACTAAGCAGTTGCAGGTTACCCATATAGCAAACAACTGTTGATCCAGGTCAAATTAATCCAGGAAGAAAAATCTATTAATATTTAATAATTTTGAAAACTTAAAAACTTAACTTTTCTAAAAAGGAAATGCATAAACAGTTACAAACGATGGCGAGACCTTTTTTTCATACAAACATCTAATGAAAGACATATAACATGGCGATGACATACGCAACTAGGCTTGGTACTGATCATCCCTGTCAAGTTTCGTTGAAATCCGGCCAGAGGTTCAGGAGAACTAGTCTGTACAAAGTTAATGTATTAAAACCTTTAAGGTGTCATAATTCTGCCAAAATTCACTAATTGAATTGAATTGAATTGAATGTTGTTTAACGGCTCATCAACACAGTACAGGTTATTTAGAGCCGCCCCAGAGAGAGGGGAAGGATACATAGGAATCCGGGAACCTGCCCTACTCTTATTATCGAATAGATTCCTATGGTTCTTTAACGTGCTCGGTTGATAGACCGCCCGGTTTACGTCCCCATCCGACGGACGAGGCTAAAGTGTCTTGCCCAAGAACACACCGACGGAACTCAGTGGCACCACGGAGGATTGAACCCGGGGCCTCCGGTTACAAATCCGCCGCGCTACCGACTGCGCCACGCCAGCCCTCTTCACTAATTGAAACACGGCAATGAAATGCGCAACTAGGCTTGGTACTGATCATCCCTGCCAAGATTCGTTGAAATCCGGCAAGGGAATCAGGAGAATTAGTTGGGACAAAGTTTGTGTATTAAAACCTTAAAGGGGCCAAAAATCATTCAACCAGAACACGACAATGACAGGTGCAAATAAGCATGGTACTGATCATTCCCGCCAAGATTCGTTGAAATCTGGCAAGGAGTTCATAAGAGACTAATCTGGACACATGTTGTGTATTAAAACAATTAAAGGGCCATAACTCCTTCAAAAAGCATTGAACCGGAATATGGTGCTGATATGCACAACTAGGCTTGATACTGATCATCTTTGTCAAGTTTCGTTGAAATCCGGCCAGAGGTTTAGGAGAACTAGCCCGGAAAATGTTTCTGAATAAAAAAAACTTCAAAGGGCCATATCTCTGCCAAAAACTGTTAACCAGGAACGCGACGATGATATGCACAACTAAGCTTGGTGCTGATCATCCCTGCAAAGTTTCATTGAAAGCCGGAGAGGGGTCCAGGAGAAATAGTCCAGACACAAGTTGTGTATTAAAACCTTTAAAAAGCCATAACTCTGCCAAAAATCATTCAACCGGAACACGGCAATGATATGCACAACTACACCTGGAACTGATCATCTCTAAAAGGTTTCGTTTAAATCCGGCCAAGGGTTCAGGAGAACTAGTCAGGACAAAGTTTGTGTATTAAAATCTTTACAGGGCCATAACTCTGCCAAAATACGGCAGTCAGAACACAGTGACGATATGTACAACTAGGCTTGGTACTGATCATCCCTGCAAGGTTTCACTGAAATCCGGTCAAATGAAGCAATATACAGCATTTTTTAATTAAATCAAGGGCCATTACTCCGGTGTTAATAATCCCATTTGGTTGGTTTTCGAACTTGTAAATGCTTTAATTGATAGTAACAATCGATAAAGTTTGATAAAGATTGGAAGAAAATGAAAGCCCTATCGTCTTAAAGGGGCAAAATATAGCAGTTTTAACTAAATCAAGGGACATTACTCTGCTGTTACTTATCCGATCTGGCTGGTTTTTAAAATCGTCTGAGCTTTCGTTGACATAAACAATCTTGTAAAGTTTGGAAAAGATCCGATGAACAATGAAGGCCATATCGTGTTAAAGAGGCCAAAATATAGCATATTTCAGAAAATCAAGGGTCATAACTCCATTGTAAATGGTCCAATATTGGTGGTTTTCAAACGTTTTTGAGCTTCTATTGACATCAACAATCTGGTAGAGTTTGGTAAAGAGCGGATGAAAAATGAAGGCCCTATCATGTTAACGAGGAAAATATAGATATTTTTAACTAAATCAAGGGTCATAACTCCTCTGATACATATCCGATATGGCTGGTTTTCGAACTTCTTCTAACTTTCATTGATATTAACAATATGTTAAAGTTTAGTAAGGATCGGATGAAACGAGGCAAAATATACAATTTTTAACTAAATCAAGGGCCATAACTCCGCTGTTGCTGGTCCGATCTGGCTGGTTTACGAACATGTCCGAGCTTTAATTGATATTGACAAACAGATGGGATGAAAAATGAGGGCCCTATCGTCTCAACGAGGCATAATATAGCATATTTCAGAAAATCAAGGGTCATAACTCCGGTGGAAATTGTCTAATCTGGCTGGTTTTCGAATTTCTCCGAGTTTTTATTGATAATAACAATCTGGTAAAGTTTGGTAAAGATCAGATGAAAAATGAAGGCCCTATCTTCTTAACGAGGCAAAATATAGCATTTTAACTAAATCAAGGGCCATAACTCCGCTGTTACTGGTCCGATCTGGCTGGTGTTCAAACTTGTCCGAGATTTCGTTAATATTAACAATCTGGTAAAGTTTGGTAAATGTCGGATGACAAATTAAGCCACTATTGTCTTAACAATGCAAAATATAGCATGTTTAACTCATTCAAGGGCCATAACTCCGCTGTTACTGGTTCCGATCTGGTTGGTTTTCAAACATATCCGAGCCTTCATTAATATTAACAATCTCTTAAAGTTTGGTAAAGATCGGATGAAAAATGAAGGCTCTATCGTGTTTAACAAGGTGAAAGTTAACGGACAGACGACAGACGACGGAGAACTAGCCATCCCATAAGCTCTGCTGGCCCTTAGAGCTAACTATCAAATAAAAGCAGATTACCTCTCTTTATGAACATAACAAAACATATATAAATCATACACAAATAATTATAAAACTCACACGGATTCAAGTTCAGACCACCGAACAGGCAGGACGTCTTGCGGCTGTCAAGGACCATATGACCTCGCAAGGCGTGCCGCTGTCTGGAAGCGTTCAGATAGTATTGGACAGTAACTATCCAAAAAGCTGTACAATAGTGTTACCACGTGAAGGTTACTAGAAATTATATATATATGTTGTTATCCTGTTTTTATCGTGACCCTAAAGAAGGAAGTTTAGACTGCTACTGAAACTTCGACGTTGGACCAGCGAGATACCCATTGTCACTGCGAGTCCCCCACATGACAAGAGGCAGTCTACGATGGATCACAACGACTCTACCTTGACCATCGACGTTGGATCAACCCTGTGAGATATACACTGGATGTGGGCGCGGGTAGCTACCATTTCCACGACCAGTGTGACTACCGGAGGAGCCATCACCACGTGCAAATCTACCAACACGAACTCTACCAGCGATGGGATTGACCAACTGGCAACTTCTAATCACCCGTTTCCTGATTGACTGAAAACGATGTCGAGCCGTCTGTCGGATTGACCTAGTCATAATTCTGAAGGCAATCAGATTGGGCAAAATCTTACACCTCAACTTTAATCTTCTTCGATAATATAATCATCTACAGATTATTTACGTTGGACTTCTTCGCTCAAGCCAACTATACTACTGGCTGTTCTGCAGTAACCATCGTTGGACGAGAGATGTCGGCTTCTACTGGACCGAACCTTTCGCTACCGCAGTCTTCTTCGGATATGCTCACCAAAAGGCCTTATGCCATACGGCGAGCGTAAATAAAAACTGCAATCATTATCATTAAACTCACACCGAGTCCGTAAGAAGCTTACATTTTGTGGAAATTGGACAAGTAGGTGCAGAGGTTTCCTTCACACAGTTTTACTATATAACTATACAGTATGCAAACAATATGGCTGCTGACGGCCATGGTTCGGTGACAGCCATGTTTGCCGTCGAATCAAAATGCATTATGGTAGAGCCAACAATATGTCATGCCAGTAATTTTGGTAAAGGTCCCAAATCAATACCACTTATTGTTTTTGAGAAGAAACCACCACAAAATTGCATTTTTTAAATACATGTTTAGCTGTGGCTATATAACTCTTAGTACACAAAGATGGCCGCTGACGGCCATGTATGACATGGAATCAAACTGATTTTTTTAGGACCATCTACTATGCTAGTCATGTAGGTAAAGCTTCTAAATCAATAGCCTTACGGTTTCTGAGAAGTAGTCTCCACAAATATGAATTTCAGGCCAACCTTACTTTTACTAAAGACACACCTGACATCAAGGGCAACATTCCTGTGAACTTTCATGAAAATCCATAAAGTGGTTTCAGAGTAGTCGCCACAACAAACAAAAAGGTTTCTGGCGGATAGACAGACGGACGGACAGACAGACAAACGGGCGGAAGGATGGATGACGGACATCGCACCATACTATAAGCTCTTCTGATCTTTGATCAATAATAAATTTTATAACAAATAAATTTTGTTTTATTATCAATATATAAGAGGAATGTTTTTAATATAGTACAGTATAGTCATCGACTTAAGTTCGGGAAAAAAAATAATTATGTTAAATGGTACGTGAGACCACTACATGATAGATAGAATTTGACATGTTCAAATATTGATATAAATGCTTTCCATTTAAGGTTTACCACCACTAATTATATGCAAACCTCCGAGGTGTAGTCGAATGTAGTTCCTATAATAAAAAATAATGCCTCCTTTTTTGATGGAAATGGGCATTATAAGTAGGGGGAAACTGCCCATTTCTATTCGATTTTGTGGTTATATGTATAAGAAGCGTATTAATAGGTTTTACTGGATCATTGATGAACATTTTCGAAATTTCGACTCTATGCTTACACTTTGTGAGCAATGAAAATAGTCAACAATGAAAACAGCTGTACCGTTGACCTGTTTAGTAAACAAACAAGAACTTTCTTACATGTCTCGTGAGCCCACCTTTTCTGGTGATTTTTCAAGTGGAAAATTAGTTTTCTATATGAACATTACACTGCTGCATTATCCATACTTGAGTTGAATTTGCAGCAAATCATTAATATTTGACACTTTAACATTGGTGTCTATGGGGAAAATAATTAGTGGTTTCATACCTTAATATGGATGACAGGATAAGATTAAATATGTACGCTATCATCCAGTTGAAAATAATGCTATAATACCCAGGTGAAAACAAATTTAAATGAAATGATATTACTCTTCCTTATATTTCGTTTCGGTAAGGTTGTATCTTTATCTAAGGTTGTATCTTTATCAAGATATACTGAATGTTCATGTTTAAAACTGTTTATAAATGCTTTCCATTTAATATGGAATGGAATATAAGATTAAACATGTACATTGCCTGGCTGAACAGTAAGGCAACAGGCAGTTGGTAATTTAAAATGTTATGACATTAACTTTCCTTTATATTTCGTTCCGATAAGGTTGAGTATTGTAATGATTTGTATACAGATATATTGAATTTAAAAGAACATGTTCTGGTTTTGTTAATTTAGTGTTGAAGTTAGCAGAAGTTAACTAATTATGATGCTGTACTTTAGTTTTGTTTCGTAAAGGCATGGTTGTGTGGATTCGATTACTAGTCTATCTGTAAACATAATATTAATTTATATTGCGGGAATCCTGTCTGAGTGTATATGCATTCATTCATTCTATCTTATAAATACTGTTAGTATATGTCATACGTAATTCATTTAGTACTATACTGAGAAAAATAAATTTAGCACATAAAATGCATGTCAGTTCCATAGACGAGATACAAATGTTTGTGTTCAATGGTAAAGTGACATAGATATGTCCAATAATAATGCTACAAAGTCATTTGTGAATAAAGTCGATGATAAAAGTAAAGCAAATATGTTCGGAACATACTGTTATAGATTATCGAAAATCGATCTTATTTCAATGAAAATGGAGGTAATTTTAAAATTACGAAATTTACAATGTTTTTGTTTGAGAATAACATTCTTTTTTGATCACATTTTAGCGTTTTTATACAATAAAAGAATGGGCAATTCTTGTCCATGCCATAAATGTATTCAAAGCAATACGTTTGTATAACCAAATAATTTGTTTTTAATATATGGGAGGTAATTCTGATACTAAGGCTTAGAAAATAATAAAACAACACAATTTTTGGAAAGTCTCATCCTTACGTAGCATTGCTAATAGCTTCAAATAAATATATAAATGTTCATATGTTTAATCTATGTCGCTAAAAAGTGGAGCCAAACTTTTTTTATTCCGTATAGTATTCAGAGTAAGTGTTCCTCTTTTCATATCATAAAATAGTCATTGTCATCTATGCAATATTTATAGCATAATTTGTCTAGTATATGCGACTTATACTGCTTCTCGAGGGCCGTGTGCAGTATAAATCGCATACGAGAAAAATATGCTATAAATGTTTTGTACCATAGCCATTCAATGCCGGTAATTGACATTTTGATTGACAGGTTGTGTGTAAACATTACAACTACGCGCGTGTAAAATTGAGTAGACCCTGGTATAACTGCCGAATCTGTCATTTCTATATCACTGTAGGGATCCGTACACCGGATCTTGGTCAAGACCCCGTTCACTAGTACGGAGTTTTGGTCAGCCATGTTGTAGAAAACGTACGGATAACAACAGCAAATGTAGGTTAACCACGTTTTTCTCCTATTTTTGTTCATTTTATATGAATAATCAGTATTGCTATATGGTGCGGAAACATTTCCTCGTTCAAATATTACCGTACATTGTTGACATATTACTTTAAATGCTACAATTCGGATCAAAGAAAAACAATTGCGGGTGCTGAAATTCGCCCAAAGTACCCTTCAGCAATAAATATCTCATTAATTTTCAAGTTAATGAAAATTTTGAATTGGCAGATTTATTTGTTTTTCCAATATACGTGCATGTTCAAATGTTGAACTTCATTCATCCGAAATTGACCGAGATATGAATCGAAACAAAATTAATGTTTGTGTACGGGGTCTTGGGCACTTGTGTACGGAGTACTGCAAATATTCTCTTTTAACTGTACGGAGTTTTGCTTTAAATATATTGTATGAAACTATGGTTTTAATGGTACTTGCATTTCATGTAATACATAAAACATTCATTGAATGTTTGTAAACAGTCAATGTAGTGTCATTATAACTGAATCAACGTAGATTTCCTTGAACAGATATAATCATGCGAGCTATATAGATAATTAATATTAACCCATGCCTTTATCTATATTATGTGTTGTCAATGTAGTTTAAGAACCAACTTTACATTTTCTATTAACATGCTTAGGAAAGTTTGACATAGTTTAGATGTCAGTATGGGTCATAGAATTAATTTTAACCTGACAGGCAAACTGTTTGAAAAAAATACGGTAAGGATTTTTAACGCCCGTGGGACGTATAACAATACTTTATTTAAACAATATTTTATTCAAGTACTGAATTGGATTGGACAACAGGCAATGCCTATGTAAGACCTCTCCCATATCAAGGTACATATAAACAATAAATTCATATCAAACATAACATAAAATGTGGAATTGTAGTACAGTTTGCATATATTGGTTTGACAATTAACTTAGAATCTTTGAAACATGTGTACCGTGATTGTTTAGTATTAACACTTTGTACTGTCAGAAAGAATTTAAGTGAGAAAAAAAAAAGAATCAACAGAAAGAAAATCATACTGGAAACCAATACGAAATATATATAAAAATGTACGGATTATTACAAAATATAATGGTTTTAGTATGAGTTTCTGTAACCAATAGTTAAATAAATGCGTATTTAGATTACTTGAGTTATTTCTTAATTGACAATGGATGATGTTATCATTCCTAATTCCTATATTATAGTGATATGGACTGTCAGTCCTATGTTCAATAGCCTTAAGTTTATGCTTAAATTGTTCAACAGATGGCGCATTTTTAGCGTCTAAATGTAAAGCATTCCACAATCTAATTGTACTCGGCAGAAAGCTGTTATAATATGATGTTGTACGACAAAGAGGGAGACGTAAGTTTAATCCTGAAGTTCGAAGGTTATAATTATTGTTTACAGGTAAGTATGGCTGGATTAAGTTATACATGTAATCTGGACTTATGCCATAAATTATTTTGTAAATAGTTACAAGTTTATGATCTTTTCTTCTTTTTGTTAATGTTTCTAAGTTCAATTCAGTATATAAGTATGATCTAGAGGAATTGCATCTGAGGCCTGTTATTATTCGTGCTGCTTCAACTTGGACGCTCTCTAATAGATCAGATTCTCCCTGTGTACAGTCATCCCATACTGAATCTCCATATTCAAGTATAAGTCTTATAAAGGCGATATATATTTTCAATAGAGAATGTCTGTCAAGTTTGTACTTAAGCATTCTTAGAATGTTAAATCGTACACATGCTTTTTCGTATATATTTTCTATTTTTTTTTGCGACCATGTTGCATTGGACTGAATTGTTAATCCAAGGTGGCAATGTGACGCTACGTCTTGTACTACATCATTATCAAAGTGGACTGGTGGGTGGTTATAGTTTCTTCTAGTGCAAACAAGGCTTTTTTTTTTTTTAGGATTAAATGTAACAGCCCATTTTTTTGACCATTCAGATATTTTGCAAAGATCATTTGTAAGAGAGTTGGCACATTCTACTGGGTTTTTATCACATACAACTAAAAGAGAAGTGTCATCAGCAAATAACCGTACATCATTCAATAAGTCATCTGTGATGTCATTTATATAAAGCAGATATAGAAACGGACCTAAAACATAGCCTTGCGGAACACCTGCATCTATAATACTGAAGCTTGAAGAAAATCCATCTAGGACTACTTTTTGCTGCCTATTAGAGAGATAGCTACGTATCCAGTTACATAATGAATCATTGATACCATACTTTACTAATTTAAAAAGCAACCCAGCATGCCATACTTTGTCAAACGCAAAATATAAATCGTACATCTTTCCCAGCGTCGAGGTTGCTTATTATGTTATTATATATTTCTATGAGCTGATTTACTGTAGAGTCTCTAGGTTGAAAGCCTGCCTGGCATTTGCACAGAAGGTTATTTGTTTTGATATAGTTGAACAAGTGTTTAAATACGTTTTTTTCCATCAATTTGCAAATAATACTGGTAATGGATATAGGCCTATAATTGCCCGGCATGTCAGGTTTTCCCTTGCCCTTAAAAATAGGAGTTACATTCGCCTGTTTCCATTAGTATGGTACTTTTCTAGTGGACAATGACAGATTAAAAAGTCGCGTCAATGGAGCAGCGATGCTATTTAAAACTAATTTTAACACCTTTGGGCTAATCATATCTGGGCCTGGAGGTTTCGATAATTTCAAGATTTTCAATTGATCAATTACTTCCGTTTCATTTATAATAAAGTCATTCATTTTATAGTCAGTGCGATTATGAAAAGTAGGTAATTCCGGTTCATGTTCAATATGAGATGTTGCAGAAAAGGAAGAATTCAATGCATTTGCTTTGTCTACTGGATGTATTAAAATACGACCGTTATTTTTTATTGGAAAGTTTGGTTGAGTTACTTTGTTCAATTTAGAGATCGATTTTGCTATACCCCACCACTTACCCGTGGGGATTGATTTATCAGTTAACTGGGATGTAAGTTTTGACTTGTATGATTCCTTAGATTCGCGGATTAAAGCAATTACCTCAATTCTAAGTTGAATAAACATTGACCTATGTAATGGATTGTTGTAAATGAGAAAAAAAATTATATGACGTTAACTGTGGTCACAATGAGCTAAAATTGGACAACTGTATCAATTCTAACAGACAATAATATACGTCTGGACTTAGTTTGTAGTACAGGTAGTTATTTGGAATAAGTACGAAGTCTTTCTCAAGAATTACCCCTTTTAAGTTTTAGTTTTCTGCATTTTTTCGTCTTAACAATACAAAATGGTATAAGACATAAAGGACCTAAATAATGTCTAAGAATTACTACAAATATAAGTAAATAACTTCAGTGCAGAGCAGCGAAAACAATCTTAGCATTGCAAAACCCCGTACAGTACATGGACAAGACTCCGTACACAAATAAGCGTCTTTTTATATGAATTAGTTACGCTGGGCACGTTTTGTTTCGATTCATATCTCGGCCAATTTCGGATGAATGAAGCTGAAATTTTGAACATGCACGTATATTGGGAAAACAAATAAATCTGCCAATTCAAAATTTTCATTAACTTGAAAATTAATGAGATATTTATTGCTGAAGGGTACTTTGGGCGAATTTCAGCACCGGCAATTGTTTTTCTTTGATCCGAATTGTAGCATTTAAAGTAATATGTCAACAATGTACGGTAGTATTTGAACGGGAAAATGTTTCCGCAACATATAGCAATACTGATTATTCATATACATGAACAAAAATAGGAGAAAAACGTGGTTAACCTACCTTTGCTGTTGTTATCCGCACGTTTTCTACAACATGGCTGACCAAAACTCCGTACTAGTGAACGGGGTCTTGACCAAGATCCGGTGTACGGATCCCTACAGTGTATATAGCACGGATGAAATATGCCGGCAGTTATAGCACGGTTTAGGCTCAGACCTTCAGGTTTATGAAAATTATATCATAAGCAAGAACAAAAGAAAACCATTAGAGCTATATGGTACAAGTATAGAATAGAGCATGAGTTTTGCACGTGTACGGGGAGATAATGCACGAGCGTTATTGTATTTATACCACAATAACTAGCATATGCTGTGTATATCCTCGGGTATTACACGATGCATAGTGTGTATTTAGGCTATTGTGGTATAAGTATAGAAATGAGCATGAGTTTTGCACGTGTACGGGGAGATAATGCACGAGCGTTGGCGAGTGCATTATCGTCCGTACACGTGCAAGACTCATGCTCTATTGTATTTATACCACAATAACTAACATATGCTGTGTATATCCTCGGGTATTACACGATGCATAGTGTGTATTTAGGCTATTGTGGTATAAATATGTATGAAAAAAAAAAAATACATACTCTCTATACCCTTTATATGGTATAGAGAGTATGTATTTTTTTTTTTTTTTTCATTGAAAACCAAGTATAACAGTTTATTGAAAACATATTTAACGGGGGTAGTAGAGAAACAGGTGGGGAGGGGGTAGTAGAGAGGGGGAGGGGGTGGTAGAGGGGAAGGGGGTAGTAGAGGGGGGTAGGGTGTGGGCGGGGTAGGGTACGCGCCGTCTGCCTGTGATTTAGAGACTATCGATACACCATCAACCATACAAATTATGACTGGCACATCTATCAATAAATATATATTATGTTTGTAAATCGCGTGCTGCGTTTAAATTCAACGTGTTTTCAATTTGTAGATCTACTTATATATATTTTCTGGCGGCTGTGTTTACGTTAAGAATGTGTGTAGCATAGCGTATAGACATTACCTAGAATTTAACTTATAAATTCACTACTTGCACAGAGTAATACAAAATATATATACACACGTATGCAAGTGTTTAGAATGGTATAGCATAACAAGGTTTTATACTTACAGCAATGTTACCTTGTAAATCCACAATTATACATGTATATGTTTTACCTGGGTTTACAACAACATGTCTTTATTAAAACGTCGTGTGTACACACTTATTTACGGTGGCTACTTCCTCATGTATACTACATACAGTTGTCAGACCGGTGACATTCAGAACACTGAACACAATGCTGATAAGATGCTATGTTTAAAGATCCGTTACAAGTTATACAACATTCGTTGGCTTAACTTAAGTACACTTTACCTCTGTGAATCACACACATTTGGCTCTCATATTGTCAACAAGAAAAGTATAACGCATGCGTTATAATTATGTAGACGATTTTTGGCGGTGCGAAAGCAGAGGTATAATTTAATAATGGGTTAGTTTATGGAGGCCTTTGTTCAAGTCACATACCTGTGGTCGTCGACATGGAGATGACCGGAAGGTAAAGTGAAGAATTAAAAGATACTGTATGAATACAGATAAGTTTTCATTTGGTCTTAGGTATACATTATTATACCTGTTAAAGGGAACATATTCAAGTATTTTCAATTAAACGATTTACACCTGAGCTATTACAAAGGGAAATAGCTCAGTGACCATGCTACAATATATTATAAAAGTCATATTCACTTAAATGTTACAAGTGATTATCATATGGGCGCTATTTATGTTCATGTTTTAGTTGTATTCGGGCTCAAAACCGCTTCGGAGTTGCCGTTAAGGCAATCAACTTTGCATTTTAAATGAATTACAAGTGATCTTATAGAAAATATTTAATTTCTTCCTTCTTTACTTCATTAAAATACTCAAATATAAATGGGTGCCGAAACGTCTAGGGTAAAAATTAAAATAGATGCCGAAATGGCTTGATGCCGAAACGTCTAGGTGCCGATTCGTCTAGGTGTCGAAATGGTTTGCTGCCGAAACGTCCTGAATCGATCTTGATCACACAGACACACAAACTTGAGAATTGTCTGCATTTATTAATAAGCATTTTTCATGTACTGATCATTGGGACCCTGCTTTAATTAGACTAATATACTATATACACAATAGTTTTCGTCTAGAAAAACACTGGTTTAGCGTCATTCAGTCACTTGTTTTGAAATACGCTCTGTGCTGATCCCAAAGACATAAAAAAACACTGTAAAATACTTGCTTTGAACTTAACTGAGTTTTACGGCGCACCAACACATAAAAGTTATATGGCGCCTAACAGGAATGAACATGCCAGACTCATCCTCCATTTACATCAAGATAAAATATGGAGAATGGGCCTAGAACCTTCTTACCTGCAGAACTGCAGAGTTGCTGCAAATTCTATAGTAGACACTCCATTTACGATTGAGCCACGTGTCCAGTTTGCATACGCGTTGTCATGATAAAGACCTTGAATGAGTATGATAAAAAATTACAAAATGAATATGAATATGAATATTTTAGAATCCTACGAGCCGGAAGTACTTTCTGACCGGTCTGACACCATAAGAGATGTGTGCAATTAGTGAACTTAGTCTGTGGGTTATGATTGACATGCCCTTAAGGCTAGACTTAGACCTAATACACATTTCAATGGGCATACCCGGGGACAGGCCTTTCTTAATATTGGCTCATGAATATTCATAGATTTTTCAGAACTGGCTAAGTGAGCACAAATTACTAAGCAACTACTCCATAGCGATAACATGGCTGCCTCCTACAGTGAAAGGGACCTTGATCTGGTTCCCCCATTTACATTTTTATTTGTTGAAAACCACAAAAAAAAAAAAAAATAGGAGTATTAATAGAATAACGTGTTCTGGAAGTTTGTATCGCCTCGAGTAGTTAAATGACAGATCAAGTTGATCTGGCATGTACCTACGAGAGGCGATACAAACCTTCCAGAACACGTTACTATAGTAATGATCTCTTTATTAAATATCTCCTACATATGATTAAAAATTAGAAATATTTACATTTTTGTTGCGTACATATGCAATAAAGGATTCTAAATGTTTCAAGGCTTATTTTTTTATAAAGCATAGATGGGAAATGAGCTTATTTTAATATAGTTGGGGAGTAACTACAGCTTACAAGTTAAAGTTCATTGGTGCAACATACGTGTTTTGTTTGTTTGACGTAACGTCGTCTTGACGTTCTGGTGCAAATTGGTGTAAATGCCGAGCATTATAGTAGGATAGTGATACGGAATCTATTTTTAGTAGCATACTGATACTGATACAGGTTTTTGTATTCCACTGTAAGAAAATGAATGTACTATGTATGTAAATATTGATAGTATATAATAAAAATTATTCTGGTGATAAATCCATCCAACAAGGGATTTAAATATATTTTCAGTCAAGGATACACCCAGGATTTAAAAGGTGAGTAAACGTTTTTATAGTCTATATTCTCACTCATATTTGTTTCTCACTCATATTTGTTTCTCACCCGTATTTGTTTCTCACTCATATTTGTTTACACATACTTTTGCATATAAATAAATTACCTGTCCAAACCCCATTAATTGAACTTGTTATCACCTCATGCACAGTTTCAGGCCATATATACTATTTGTTGGTTACAATTTCCAAATGTTTGATTAACTGTACTATTAGATAGCCCCAAGTGTCAGGAAACGTATGATTTTTAAAAGAAGTGTATAATGTTGAGTAAGGCCCTATTCAATGAAGGTCACAGATCATGGTATTTGTTTATTAATACTTCTTTGAATAAGTATAGTTACAGATGCTCCAAAAACATCGGATTCTAAACAAATTCCACAAACAATCTCACAGAAGTATACTGCAGATATCACTGCGGAAATTAAGCCCAGTCCACAAACTTCATATGGACCGAAGCAACATACATTATTTGTTATATTATACCGAATCTGACCAACAAATTAAATCAATACGTTTTATGATTTATTTTGACGTCGTTTTTATCACGCGTCCGTTAATATAGCTATCGGACCGGTCGCCCGGTCAATATATGGAGGTTATTAACTGGGGTAGGTGTGCCTCTTTGCGATATTGGCCCAAGATAGCCATATGAGGCCCGAGAGCTTTAGCTCGAGGGCCTCATATGGCTGTCGAGGGCCAATGTCACAAAGAGGCACACCTACCCCAGTTAATGACCTGTTTATTACATGTGTAACCAAAACACTATTATTTTGGATAGATTATTAGATCTAAATTGCGCAAAGTCATTTTAAATACCTTTTATCTAGATCTACTTGTGTATTTTTTTTTTAATATGACTCTTTATTTAGATCCATTTTTATTCATTGATTTACAAGAATAAAATGAACGTATGACGTTAATATAATAGGATGTGCCATTTGAAATCGGCAATTCGGTACTTTGTTTCCAAAACACCAATTCATCCCACTCAATTAAAATTTACACAAAAACGTTTCTGACGTAAAATCATCATAATGGTGACGTCGTGTTTGCCAGTGACGTTTTATTCCACGTCATTGACTTTGTCAGTTTTTGTGTTTACGTTTGAGCTTGTTAGAAGAAAGGAAATTTCAAATGGCATTTGGTTTCGCAAATATAATATAAGGATAAAAAGGTAGGAGATTATTTTTTATTTCACATACTGTACAGTACAGTATGTATTGTTTCCTGCATGACTTTTAATTAAAATGTAATTGAGACCCGAACGGCAGTATACTGGTCGGGGGCCACTTTCGTTTTTGTACCACTTCTTTACTTTTTGGTTGTTTCTTGTTTCCAATCGTCTGTGCTAAACGTCTGTCGATAAGTAACATCGCGCTAGCAATTTGCATTGAAAAAACAGTTTTTAAATGAGAATGATGGAAACTGGGCTTGGACGGAAACTGGTCCCTAAACAGTATATATTATAATAGGTTGTTGAAGACAGTTCGATCAAAAACAACGAGTTGATATACAGTAAATGTACATGTACTGTATAATTTAAAAGGTTATATCTATCACACAATCGGCAAAATTTTCAACATCTCTGAGCCAGTCACACATTTTTTTTCACGTCATACAGTAGGGTAAATTAGACCGAGTCGTTCTTGTTTTTCACAATTTCATTATTTAATGTCCGTCCTGATCTTTGTTCGGCTACTAACGATCTCCTGCGTGTACTCAGAGGGTAGCGACTCGGAGCATTCTGGCTGCCATTTTCAAGGTAGATGATATTTTCCATACGGCAGAGGACATCATTTGCATATTCTATTCTATTCTGCCCAAACGTCATCATTTTATGCGTAGCACACGGAGTTGTCGTTCCTTGCAATCGGCGTAACCTTGGGTAAGCCACATGTTCTTTTGTTTTCAGTTTGTTTTCTGTTATTGTCTCCAACAGTATATGATAAGATAATAATTTCATGTATTTTGTAAAACCAAAACATTGCTGTCTACCCGTATGTCATGTTATTATGGTTATATTGCATAATCCAGTCTAAATTTAGGAGATAACATCTATGGTATGTGTTTTCGTGGGACCGTTGCTGTAGCCTGTAGTGTATGGAATGATACTGTACTGTAGTGTATGGAATGATTGTACAGTAGTGTATGGAATGATGCTGTAATGTACCGTAGGCCTGTATGTATGATACTGAAGTGTACTGTATGGTACTGTAGTGTATGGAATGATACTGTAGTGTATGGAATGATACTGTAGAGGTATGGTATGGTACTGTAGTGTATAGTATTGCACCTGGGTAGAACCACCGACATTCTGCAAGCCGGCTGGATAGCTTCCTCACATAAAGATTCCTAAGCCCCTGAGGGATCGAACCTACAGTGGCAAGGGGCAAGTGATTGCAAGTCAGAGACTCTAACCGCTCGGCCATGAACGCCCCCGGTGTATGGAATGATACTGTACATAGAGTATGGTATGGTACTTTAGTGTATGGAATGATACTATATAGTATGGTATGGTACTGTAGTGTATGGAATGATGATGTAGTGTATGGAATAATACTGTAGAGTATGGTATGGTACTGTAGAGTATGGTATGGTGCTGTAGTGTATGGAATGATGCTGTAGAGTATGGTATGGGACTGTAGTGTATGGAATGCTGCTGTAGTATATGGTATGGTACTTACATGGTGTAGAACCTGGCACCTGGTGCAATTACAGCATAACTTTATTTACAGTGAGGGTTCTTGGTTACAGTGTAATGTAAAATTATGGCGAAATCTTAACCTGGTCGAAGCTTAACTGTAAGGAATGGTAATACGATGCAGTCTACGCTTCTGTCCTAGTATATTTTGTTTATGTATAAAAAGTGCAGTAGTATGGGACTGTAGTGTATGGAATGATACTGTAGAGTATGGTATGGGACTGCAGTGTATGGAATAATACTGTAGAGTATGGTATGGGACTGTAGTGTATGGAATGATACTGTAGAGTATGGTATGGGACTGTAGTGTATGGAATGATGCTGTAGAGTATGGTATGGTATGGTATGGGACTGTAGTGTATGGAATGATACTGTAGAGTATGGTATGGGACTGTAGTGTATGGAATTATACTGTAGTGTATGGTATGGGACTGTAGTGTATGGAATGATACTGTAGTGTATGGAATTATACTGTAGAGTATGGTATGGGACTGTAGTGTATGGAATGATACTGTAGAGTATGGTATGGGACAGTAGTGTATGGAATTATACTGTAGAGTATGGTATGGGACTGTAGTGTATGGTATGGGACTGCAGTGTATGGAATAATACTGTAGAGTATGGTATGGGACTGTAGTGTATGGAATGATACTGTAGAGTATGGTATGGGACTGTAGTGTATGGAATGATGCTGTAGTGTATGGTATGGGACTGTAGTGTATGGAATGATGCTTTAGAGTATGGTATGGTATGGTATGGGACTAGTGTATGGAATGATACTGTAGAGTATGGTATGGGACTGTAGTGTATGGAATTATACTGTAGAGTATGGTATGGGACTGTAGTGTATGGAATGATACTGTAGAGTATGGTATGGGACTGCAGTGTACGGAATAATACTGTAGAGTATGATATGGGACTGTAGTGTATGGAATGATACTGTAAAGTATGGTATGGGACTGTAGTGTATGGAATGATGCTGTAGTGTATGGTATGGGACTGTAGTGTATGGAATGATACTGTAGAGTATGGTATGGTATGGGACTGTAGTGTATGGAATGATACTGTAGTGTATGGAATGATGCTGTAGAGTATGGCAGTGTTCTCCCCAGGAATTTCTCAAGGCATGTCGTTTTTATCAGAGAAAATATGCTTCAGAGTGTATCCTTGTAGCAGACCCCTATATGTATGGGTAGTTTGTCAGAAAGACACTTGATCTATATAAGAACTAGGCTAGTGATTCTATATATTGTGTTTTAAACTTATTTAAGCTAAACAAAAATGAAATAATTACAAAGTATTACATGTATTTTCAAAATTAAGGCATGTTGCAAAGCATTTTGGCTGTGAAGGCATGTTAAATGCGACATGCCTTAAAAGCCTGGGGAGAACACTGTATGGTATGGTATGGTATGGGACTGTAGTGTATGGAATGATACTGTAGAGTATGGTATGGGACTGTAGTGTATGGAATGATACTGTAGAGTATGGTATGGGACTGTAGTGTATGGAATGATGCTGTAGAGTATGGTATGGGACTGCAGTGTATGGAATAATACTGTAGAGTATGGTATGGGACTGCAGTGTATGGAATGATACTGTAGAGTATGGTATGGGACTGTAGTGTATGGAATGATGCTGTAGTGTATGGTATGGGACTGTAGTGTATGGAATGATACTGTAGTGTATGGTATGGTACTGTAGAGTATGGTATGGGACTGTAGTGTATGGAATGATACTGTAGAGTATGGTATGGGACTGTAGTGTTTGGAATTATACTGTAGAGTATGATATGGGACTGTAGTTTATGGTATGGTATGGGACTGTAGTGTATGTAATGATACTGTGTGGTATGGTATGGGACTGTAGTGTATGGAATGATACTGTGTGGTATGGTATGGTATGGGACTGTAGTGTATGGAATGATATGGTATGGTATGGGACTGTAGTGTATGGAATGATGCTGTAGAGTATGGTATGGTATGGTATGGGACTGTAGTGTATGGAATGATACTGTAGAGTATGGTATGGGACTGTAGTGTATGGAATTATACTGTAGTGTATGGTATGGGACTGTAGTGTATGGAATGATACTGTAGTGTATTGAATTATACTGTAGAGTATGGTATGGGACTGTAGTGTATGGAATGATACTGTAGAGTATGGTATGGGACTGTAGTGTATGGAATTATACTGTAGAGTATGGTATGGGACTGTAGTGTATGGAATGATACTGTAGAGTATGGTATGGGACTGCAGTGTATGGAATAATATTGTAGAGTATGGTATGGGACTGTAGTGTATGGAATGATACTGTAGAGTATGGTATGGGACTGTAGTGTATGGAATGATGCTGTAGAGTATGGTATGGGACTGCAGTGTATGTAATAATACTGTAGAGTATGGTATGGGACTGTAGTGTATGGAATGATACTGTAGAGTATGGTATGGGACTGTAGTGTATGTAATGATACTGTAGAGTATGGTATGGGACTGTAGTGTATGGAATGATACTGTAGAGTATGGTATGGGACTGTAGTGTATGATATGGGACTGTAGTGTATGGAATGATACTGTAGAGTATGGTATGGGACTGTAGTGTATGGAATTATACTGTAGAGTATGATATGGGACTGTAGTGTATGGAATGATACTGTAGAGTATGGTATGGGAATGTAGTGTATGGAATGATGATGTAGTGTATGGTATGGGACTGTAGTGTATGGAATGATACTGTAGAGTATGGTATGGTACTTACATGGTGTAGAACCTGGCACCTGGTGCAATTACAGCATAACTTTATTTACAGTGAGGGGTCTTGGTTACTGTGTAATGTAAAATTATGGCGAAATCTTAACCTGGTCGAAGCTTAAATGTAAGGAATGGTAATACAATGCAGTCTACGCTTCTGTCCTAGTATTAATTTTTTTTATAAAATTATAAAAAGTGCAGTAGTATCAGTAGACTTGTACATTGTATGTATGTATGTATGTATGTATACAGGTTTGTAAAATAATGACAATGTATGACTGTTGTTCCATCTGTTTTTATTTAGTATTAGCAAAGAAAGAAGTATAACTTTTACTTATAACAATAAATGTCAGAGATCTACATTTATTATACATGTCAGAGACTTTATTACACTTCTCAGATATCAATATTTATTACACCAGAATTCATTACACATTTCAGATACCAACAATCATTCACATCTCAGATAACACATTTCATTAGACATATCCAAAATGTATTCATTATACATGTAAGAGTTTTACATTTATTACACATCTCAGAAACCGACATTCATTACACATGTCAGAAACCAATATTCATTACACATGCATGTCAGATACCAACATTCTTTACACATGTCAAAGATCTATATGTTTAACAGTGGTCAGATACCAATATGTATTAATTACACATGTCAGATACATTACACATGTCAGATACCAAATTTCTTTACACATCTCTGATACCAACATTTATTCACATCTCAGATACCAACATTCATTAGACGTATCCGAAACATGTCAGAGATCTACATTTATTACACATGTCAGATACCAACATTCATTACACATGTCAGTACTGACTTTCCTTACACATGTCAGATACCAACATTCATTACACATGTCAGTACTGACTTTCCTTACACATGTCAGATACCAACATTCATTACACATGTCAGTACTGACTTTCCTTACACATGTCAGATACCAACATTCATTACACATGTCAGATACCAATATTAGTTACAAATCTAAAATACCATTCATTAGCCATATATCAGAGATCTAAATTTAGCACACATGTCAGAGATCTGTATTCAGCTGACATGTCAGATACCAACATCAATTAAACATGTCAATACCAATATGCATTACACATGTTTGATACCAACATTCATTACACATGTCAGATACCAACATTCATTACACTTGTCAGAGTTCTGCATTTATTACACAGGTCAAATATCTGCATTCAATTTTCCTCTTTTTTTTTTCGCAAAGAAGGCTAAAATGGCCCTGAAATGAATTATAATATAGGGATGAATGTTAGATTCCATTTATCACAACTCTAAAAAGTCTCGTGTATAAGTGCAGCTGCCTGCATATAATATTGTCATATGATGACGTCCTGTGTTGACTCGATCTTTTCATTTCCACTTTTTACATTTACTTTCTTCTGAAAATAAAAGAAGGAAATTATGATGTATAATTTTGCAAAATAGCAAATGTAAATGTTATTTTGAACTTTTATACTTTCCCATTGACACACTGGAGCAAGTGTTTTATATATAGTCTACAATATTGCATACCTTATTTTGATTTGCACCCAAACTTTTGCAGTTGGTTGCCAAGAGGCATAAAAAAAACATGTTCTTGCACAACCTATATTTGTATTTTGATTGATCGCATAACGCGTAAGATCCTCTATATATGACCTCTGGCAGTTTCACTAGGTATTTTGGATATTTTTCATACAAAACAATCTTTATTGAGGTGGTGTTGAAACAAAAAGGCGAACAAGTGATTCTGATATTTTTTTATTGAATGTTCATTAGATAAGTACTTACGAAGGCTGATTCCATTTTTTATTGCTTTTCCTATATGCTTATTTTCAGTCTCTTTGCATTCATTGTCAGCCTCTAAATATGTAGCTCCAGTAACATGCTGAAAAATGGCAGCCAAGGCCTCCTTCAGGCACACTTCATGCAAGTAGCACTTGGCAAGGCTGTAAAAAAATAAACTGAATAGAGCTGATCAAGACTTCATAACATTACATATATACTTCATTACAATATTTTATAATAACAATAAATAATTAAAAATGAAAATGTTTTTATTTTCATTAAACAGTAATTTATAATTAAAATCATCATTTTTTTTTTAAATAACAACATTTAACATCAAATTCTAAGACCATTAATAAAGAGATTTTGCTAAACTGGATATCATTCATAGTGCACAGTGCGGTTTTAAATTCATGGTTTATGATTACAATATGTGGATGGGAAAATTGTTGTGAAAATAAGTCTTAGGCTAGACACAATTTTTTTTTTTGAAAAACAGCTTGGAGGAAAAAATAAAAAAATCACTAGTAAAGTGTACAAGACGTTTTATGCAATCGTATTCTTACAATCGGTCATTAACAAAGTCACTTTTTAGTTTGTCATCAGTCAGCCCAAGGATCCTTCCATGTCTGGTATAGGGTTTGCTGTAAGAGTCAAACAATTTATCAACAAATAACACTTTATCAGCAGCTTAAAAAACACAGGCAATTCAACATTTTAGAAGCTTTACAATTATGTTAAGACAATATAATAAATACTTCACAATCATTTTACTTGTATATTATAGAAGGAAAAATAAATATCCCATTTTGAGATGATATAATTAAATAAATTTAGATATCTGAATTTATTTTTTTTTATTCTAGAACAGGAATGGCCCACGCTTCACAAATGATGCTTACCGGGTATGTAGTAACTGTAGAAAACATCACAACCAAGAGATGCTATTCATTTGAATAGTTTTTATGGGTAACCACTATTTTAAGGGTATCAGAGTAATACCATTTTTAGGTCATCATGAGAATAAAACTACACTCAAGTTTTCATAACACAGCGAGTCATATACTTGAAGCAAAAGAGGTGAATATTTGTTATATATACCCAGGTACAGTGTATGTGAAGAATTCGTTTTCCACCTTCAGCTGAACAAGCATGACAGCCTAAAATAGATGAGGTGTTAATCCAGAATAAAGATTATATTTCGGAAAAGCTTTGTGCTGACAGCAAACTGAATGATAATAACCTTGAATAAGGACACACAAGATTTGTTCAAATAATCAACATTGATAACGAAATATTTAAACTTGTATAAGAGTTTTAAGAATTTCTTAAAACGAAATAATCCATTTTTATAAACAAATAGGTTAATTGGTAATGTAAAAGTTAAATTATGTGTAGATTTAAAAAAATAAAGAAAAAAAAATAGCTACAGGATGAAGGCTGTGGGAGTACAGTCGCGTTCGACTTTTGAGAAGACCGAATACAAAAAATGGCATAACTTGACATAAGCAAGTGACACACAGTTATGAAACATGCAAGTAGTATGTCTGCTTTTATACCAAATATATGACTGATTGTATGAAGATGAATTATATTCTGTCCAGCAAATTTCTAGCTTACCGAAAAAACTAAACTGACGTCGACAGCGGGTAGAACAGTTTGAGAAATGGAGCTAAAAACCACTAATACTAACCTGTTGGCTAAACAATGAAAATCCATAACCTTTAAGGCCTGCTTCTTTGCGTAAGCCCCGTTTATAACTTAAATGCCTTTGCATCCATGGATCTTTTCTGAAAAATATATGTGTAACATATTCACTAGATTAAATAAATACACAAGTGTTTCATGATTACCTTTAGATGCATTTGTGTATCTTGTCTCTTACATTGCGTTACACAGCATATTATTAGTTATTTAAAGGGAGTACATCAGGCTTTTCAAAGGGTCTAGGGGTCGTCTTTAAATAGACAAATAATGATATTTTTTATTTTAAAGCACCTAAACATAATGAATGATCCTAAAAATGACCCCTTAGTTACAAGGAAATTCATTCTGTACGGCAATACGTGCTATCCTAGGTTACGCACCAGGGTTAATTTCAGCATTTTATGCCCGATTCCGTCCTATCTATATGGTGTATTCGAAGTTTAAACCTTAACAATATGGTTCCAACATCATATTTTGATGGATATAAGTGTTTTATCATGAATTGGAACACTTTTATAATTTAAGATATTTCTAGAAAAATCATGATGTACTCCCTTTAAGATTCTTGAAAGGGACATGGTTTTTCACTAGAAATTAGAAGAACCCGAGCCGTTTATTGTATTGAAAGTATGAGGCAATCGACAAATGTTCACGTCGCGAGACATAGACATGGGTTCATGGACAAAATCATATTTATGAGTAAACCAATGCGTACACTACCGAGATTACTTCATTCAAAATGTGTGTATTTAAATCAAACCAGCACAATCGCTATAACTACAACACATAACTTCTACTCGATCTGCAAATCATTATAACTATATATAATGGATATGTTTTTTTATTCAATACAACTCAAAGGAAGTTTAACATGATCACTAAAACAACACCTACTTTTTTTTCCCTTCATTGGTGATTATCTTCCTCACTCTGGCAAATGCAGTACTGATCTGTGGCAAAATGCAATGTAATTTAATTTTCCATTTTAGCCTTACTGGCCAAAGACCAGGCCAAATGGTTAAAATGCATATTCAGAACTTAACTGAACTGGAGATTTAACCTCAAATTAGCCAATCTTTGTTACAATGGAAGCATGAATTTCATTTGCTGATTTGGAGTTGAGTTTCGAATCAGCTTAATATAAATTCGGGAACAGAGGTGCTTAATCTCTGGGCTGTCATCTTTCGTTTTTCCGTCCACCTGTAACAACTTTCTTGTGTTCGCAATAACTTCATTTAAAGGGATGCAAGGCAATCTTGATATTTTTGTTGTTGTGGTGTCACGTTTTTTTACATACTTGAATTTGTGCAATAATTAATATATGAATAATATCGTTCAAAGTAAACTGTTTGTAAATATTGCTAACTTTTGATTTTATTGCACAAGTAGTACATTCAAGTCTATGGTGACCAACAAAGAAAAATCAAAAACTCTATATTTTATTAAATGCAACTGAAAATGATACTGTATTAATATGTGGTGTTAATTTAGATTCCTGATAAAAGCTTAAAATTGTCATGTGTCCCTTTTAACAGTATTTTCACCAAATTAAGGTTTATGTTAATAGGATCTTAATTGAGTTCCACAATGATTGAATGAGCAATATTGTGGTTTGCCTGACTGCAGCATTGCGTTTGATAATTGAAGTTACGGTATTGTACACCACACCATTCATTTCATAAACATGTTCTCACTATCACCAAATTTGACCTGCACATACTGCTTTGACTATGTGTATGATTGAGTTGATGACCATGATGTAAACATTGTTAAACAATATATTGGTTGTTTAATATTAATGGAAAGCTCTTCAGTGGGGCGGGGAGATACTGAAAAAAGGAATTTTAACTTACATGTTCCATAGCCAAAGATCCATCAATGAAAAAATCTTCTTCCGATGGATCCTATAAAGAAATTTAAATTAATATTTTACTAACACTTGTAAACATGAACTAGAAAATGTGTGTTTGTGTTCAACAATTTGACAATACAAACACTTGTTTTAATAATACAAATTCAGCTACTGTTAGGATATACCTTTAGTAATTTTAATAGTACATTTCAAATTTCAATAACTGATTAAAAAACTATTAACAACAACATGGATATGCTTAGAATAATTTATATAAAATATTCAAGAATACATACATCATCTTCATCTTCATCTTCATCTTTATCTAGAGTTGGAAGTCCAACGTTACTTTCATTGATTGATATTTCTTTCACTTCGGTCTTTTGCTTGATACCCTATAAAGTGAAAAATGCAACACTGAAAATCGTACAGTATTTAGTTGCAACTGTTAACAGTAATTGTTATATATATTTTAAATGTTTTAAATGACAAACAACAATATTTTTTCAGAATAATAAGTAAATACCTTATCATCACAGGAGCTGCATACATAATCCGATGGTTCATCCGTAGGCATCAAACCAACGCACTCAGGATGGTGCCACTGGCTGCAACTGACACACTGCCAATACTTCCTATTTGCAAAAGAAACTGTCGGAGGTCAGTGTAGCTCAACTATCAACTACTTTTCGAAATAAACACTTTAAATGGTAACAAACAAAAGTTAATGCATTCAACACATTTCTTAAAAGGGGCATAATTCTGGACAAAGAATTTACTAATTTATTGCGTTCTTTCTTAAAATGATGAACATGGTACCTTCATGAAATGTAGAATAAAAAAATATTATTGTTATTTGTAAGTTTATGTTAGCTTGTGTTTACATGAACATTTTATCTATTATCTAACCTAATAACAGCTTATGTAAAAACTTTGTTCATTTTGTTCATTAAAAAAAGGATTAACTATGTTAACTAACTAGTTGACACGGTCGTGAAACTATTGCATGTCCTCTGCAGATGCCAGTCCTCTTTGTAAATGTTCAATTCTATTCTGCCTATGTTTAAACATTTTTTTACCAAAAACTGTGTAATTTAGTCTAATTATATTGCAGAGATGTGGGACTTGCGCATTGCATCTTATATTTTGATATTGAATGCATGTCTGAAGCTTCATTCAGAAGTTTTGGGAGATACCAGATTACATGCAAAATGTTAACAGATGGCAGTGTCGACACCGGTGTGAGTATAATATCTGTCATATTTTCGAATAGTCGAGCTAAGAAATGTTAAAACAAGTATAAATGCTTGAAGAAGGTTGTAATTGATTGTGAATATTGTTTATTATCTTAAAAACTGAAATAGGAATAAAAACTACATGTATGTGAATCACTGTCATGCATACATAGAACTGCTATACATTTTAACTGCACTACTATATGTTCCCCATAACATTGGATCATAATAAAAGAGGGTTACATTTACAGACGACACAATCTAGAGAGGATCGAGAACAATAAATAGTCAGTCACAAGATTTCTTACCTCTTATTTACACCAAGAAATAAACTTTACCTGCCGTCATTTGGTTTCCCACAGACACAATACAGGGTTTTCTGTTTCTTGGAGGGGACAACGGACGGATATATGAAAGATGATCTTTTTGCCTGAAATGCCAATCCATTTATTTTACGACGACAATATACTTCCATAACAATGATATGTACCTTCTGTTGCAGAGAAATAAAGTCATTGTTAAGTTGTTATCAATAACAATACTTTGACATTTTATATAAATTAGCATGTTGACCATGGTTATTTAAAGGGACACATGGCAATCTTGATTTTTATATCAGGCGTTAAAATTAGTACAGCAATTTAATAATCCTGCATCTTTTTGACTTTAAAACAGCTTACATATAATTAAGTAAAAACATTGAGAATTCTATTTCCTTTATTATTCTACACATTTTTTAAAATATATTATTGGTGCAATATTATCAGAAGTAAAAAATATGTAAAAACAATTTTGCTTTGAACTATTCTAACAATTAGTATTATTGATTCAACAAATTGAAGTTAAGAGAAAAACTAACGCGACGCCGTGAGATTTTAAAAAATCAAGATTGCCGTGTGTCCCTTTTATAATTGAAAAACTAGCGATTTACCAAAATGGAGATTGAGTGACGACCTTTAATTAAGTTGATAACATTTCTCGCAGAATGAATCGAACGTTATTTTTTTCAATCAACCGTTCTCGTAGAATTGAAAAGTGACCTCGATTTAGTCCTTTAATTGTTTACTATCGATCTGAAACACCAGCTTGTGTTAACGGTAATGTGTTAACTGGGGTTATTAAGGTGGAGTTGATCTGTGATCGCCAATGTGATTGGATGACAGCGTAAATACACCTACCAATTACATTGAGGCACACGCACGCAGGATGACATACACACTTCAGTTGATTGTTTTTATGACTTTTGGTGTTGTGATTGCTATGTGATTGAAGGGATGTTGTGGACTTCAAAGATTTCGCAAATTCACCGACGAGCGTGCGACATCCCATTTGATATTGGCCTGAGGGGAAATTCTGACTTTTGGGCACTCCAGCTCCTCCAGTTTTCATCTGGTTTTAATCAAAATTAAACAGGAAGCCTGTTTGACAATTTGCTCATCTTTACAAAGATCGTCAGCTGTGACAAGAGCCAAGTTAGCCAGTAGAGAAGCTGCGGGCCCTCTTGGGCCTCTTGTGTGCAACTTACCTTCTTCTTGGCATTCCTTAAGTTGTATGTACTGGAGGCCATCTGTCTCTGACAAGAAAATATTCATATTGTGTAAATAAAACATTTCTTATCCTTTAATGAGTTTTTATCTTTGTTTCAAGACAGTGTTTTTAAAATGGAAGTTATTATTTTATTTATTATTTTAAATCCTTTTGTTTTATACAAAAAATTTAATATTTATAACTACGTCATTTACAAATTTATTCATATGCGCCGAACCCTCCCAACAATGCTATACATTTGAATGTCTTGACAACTCATTCACTTAAGTAATAGGTTTTAGTCGACATTATTCCTTTATGTATTTTATACCATGGTTGGTAATACCTTTTCATCAGTGTGGATATCATTGATGATAATAACATCATTGTCCATTTCATCCATTTCTTGTAGAAGTTTCAATACCTGCAATGTCACATAAACAATGTACCCTGTGTACTGTGATAATTTTTTTTTTTAGAAATTGATATTCTATCCAACACTGATCTTTGTTAAGAGCTTGATTGTTTTAAATGTTTGTAAATTTAGAATTCCACTAACTTTGCTGTATACGCAGCATGCGAGTGTGTTTGTATAGTTGCCAATTAAACCGATAGGCCGTCCTAAAGGTATAGGTGGAATAGAGTCTGGACTTGATGACGCAATGTGAAAAGTGAAAGGGATACCTTAATCTTGTTCTGTTTCTATTTTCAATTTGAAAAACTGAGAAAAAGTATAATCTTTATGAAATAAATACCTTTGCTGTGTCAGTCCACTTAATTGTATTCTTCTCACTTGCGTCTTTTGTGTGTGGTGTCTTTTGCTGAACACGTGGCTGGAATTACGGGGTGAATATAGTAATAGACACCACCAAAACTTAATAAGTTATAATAGAAACATTTAATGTATATATTATTTCTGCTCATGTATGTGGGCCACTGCAGATCCCGTTAGAAGGGTAGGCAGAGGGTAGAACCCCACCCCCAAATTCATGTTCATTTCATGGAACATTACATGCTTTACAGTAAGTGGATTACATGTGACCAATTTCACATTTGCAAGTGGTTAAAAAGGAGTTGTTTAAAGGTTCATTATAAAATAAATCTTCAATATAACTAAGCATTTAGGTGTTCAGATTCATGTTCACAGTTGTACTGGCAATAAAAAAATAAAATCATAATGAATTTAAACCAACATCAACATTGATCCTTGTCATACTGCACAGACATTTCTCTGGGTTTGATTTGTCAATGCGCTGCCGTAGCCCATGTCTACGTCTCGCAACTTGAACATTTGACAATTTCCCCATGAGTGCCTCATACCTTCAATACACAGAATCAGAATGGCTGCGTATCATTCCATATACTACAGTATCATACCATACACTGCAGTATCATTCCATATAAACCACAGTATCATACCATACACAACAGTATCATTCCATAAATAGGATTATTGCTAGAGTAACGTGTTCTGAAAATGTGTATCACCTCCAGTAGGTAAATGCCAGATCAAGGATCACACGAGACATACCATACACTACAGTATAATTCCATATAATACTGTATCATACCATACACTACAGTATAGCACGATAGCGCCTTCATTTTTCCCCCGATCTTTTTCAGATTTTACCAGTATGATGCTGTTGCTTTTATTCCTGTTTTTTTTTTTTTAACAAAATCTTATAGCTGCAGACTAAATCCCATAACTCTGATATCGTTAACATTCAACTTATGGATGATATTTTATGTGTTGTGACTCGAATAGTTGAGCATGCTGTGATCCGACAGCTGTTATTATGCATTATTTCTGCATTTTAACAAATTGAATAAAAAAATATATGTTGTATTCATATAAAAGATAAATGTTTCAATAAAGCGAGCACCGATTCATTTTCACATAGAGTGTTGAGCATGGAAAACCCAAATAACTGTAAACATGCTGTGACATCACCATCATGATACAGTGTAATGTTTAGCACTCAGCACCATAATCAGTAAAGAAGAGTAAATGTCAGGTATAATAACATACCATACACTACACTATTACCTTTCCATATACATTTTCATCAGTTAACAGGTTGAAGAATCATCGATAAATATCACATACCAGAACATTTATCAGAACCGTCAACACTGTCATCGCTTTTCTTGTCTGTGATTTTCTCTGGCTTTGATGTAACTTGCTCTGAAGTTCAAAATTACTAAAATAGCTTATGGTAGCAAAATTACCAGATGAATAAGAGCCAAAAAGGGTTCAAGTTATACCAGGTCAATTTAAAATTAATCTATTAATTTAAAATCATGTTTTGTACATATTAAAACAAAATATGTCATAGGCAGGCCATTGGATGCTAATCGAACAATGTACATATTTTTTATATATATATTAGTGAAATAAAACATAAAGAATAATACTAATGCAATAAATCTTAAAGTTCCATTGTTGATACTTTTTCACATCTTGATTTTGTTTCATCATGATTTGGAGTGAATAAATGATATATTTTCACTTCCCAGATGCTAGAGTGTAATAATACCTCTTCCAGTTGAATCCTCGCAACTATTCACAATAGGACAAAGTTCACCCACAACTGCCTCATCTAGGATGGCATATGGAGAATTTAGACCAGTCATCAGCTCCCATTTGTATTGTCCATCCTCCTTAATAACTGCAAACATGTGCTTGCATGGCAATTTTGTTTTGTACCAATTTCGACAATCGCAGGACGACTGATGATTGTCAGAATTTCCTAAGACCACTTTGTATGCTTGTGTTCCACTCCTTACAGTAAATGAGCCATCATCACTTTCTTTAATTCTTGATCTAAACTCGTCAATGAGGAAAATAAATAAAATGTCAGACTCATTGTTTGTACATTAGCCTTTGATCAACACCTGGCCTGAACTTAATCAATGTATATGAAAGAGAATATTGTAGATTTAACCATATTCTGTTTGGAATTGAATTTAATGTTGTTTAACGGCACATCAACACAGTATTAGAGAGGTTATTTAGAGCCACCCCAGAGAGAGGGGAAGGATACACAGGAATCCGGGAACCTGCCCTACTCTTATTATTGAATAGATTCCTATGGTTCTTTAACGTGCTCGGAGTAAAGACCAATACACGGGACCGCCCGGTTTACGTCCCCATCCGACGGACGGGGCTAAGGGAAAGTGTCTTGCCCAAGAACACATCGACGGAACTCAGTGGCACAACGGAGGATTGAACCCGGGCATCCGGTTACAAATCCGCCGTGCTACCAACTGCGCCACGCCAGCCCTCTGTTTGGAAAAAGAAATCTTAGTAATACAATTTGAATTAAGATTGATTTTCTTCTTACAGAATTTCAAAAATAAAATATATAGTTTCATAAAAATTAATTTCATTTAAAAAAAAAAGAGCAGTAGATTAATGGGCACCCATAAAAAGGATCATTAAGATTTGAAACTTTTGTAATATGAGTGTAAATTTTATATAATATGAGAATGACAAAACTATAGTACTTTTTATAGGCTTGTATGTATTTGAAAATTTGTCAAATAATGTGTATGAAAGCAATTTTCACGTCAAATAATGTGTATGAAAGCAATTTTCACATACCATTGGCTGGAAGCGAACAAACTGCATAAATACTTCACTTACGAGTCTATCTCTTTAGATCTTTCAATTTTCTCCAAGCAGTGTTTGACAAAGGCTTTGGGACGGTTATGGAGAGAGCTAGGAACATTTGAGTTATATTTCCTATAACGACTGCAGCAGGCCTGATTAAGCTCCACATAGCTGCAAAGTATATGGATTACAGAAGTCATAAAATGTCATACCTTCTGTTTCTGATTTATATAAATGTAAAATCATAGCTACATATATGCAGGGTATTTCCTTAAATACCCAACTAAATTTTCAAAATACCCAATTAAGTTAAAAAGCATGGGTACCAATAAATTATCAAAATAATTTCTGTTTTTCAAAATTAAATCATGAAACACTCAATTAAAAAAAAAATTGTGGGTAAATACTCAAATGCTCAAAAAGTTTATCTTTAACTCTGTAAAATTATAAATAGTCAGAAACAATAAATATATGAATTTGATATGTATAATAATTGTGCCAATTTATTTTTAAACTTTCGTAGAACAATATTTGTAAGAAAACAATAATTGTCATTTATTACATTTCTATGCGTGAAAGATCGGTATTTCTTAGTGCAAGAATATTCATAATTGCTAATTTTTAAAATGTAATAAATAGATTATCTAACTGCTGGGATTAATTATTGGGTAATCCTTCACTTGATGGTAGACATGCTTTGTTTTTTCACTCACTCGCGTGCGCTCGTGCAAAGAATCACACGTCTACCACTCTAGTGTTCTTAGGTTCAAGAGATTACAAGTAGGTCTGAGAGATAATAAATTTTGGTAAACCGTGTGCATGTTAAGAACAATAGACAGAAGAGAAGATATATTAATAAACAAATATAGATTAAGATGAAGTTAGAAGGAAGAGATTAAAAAATAAAGAAAATAAGCCACATCTATGGAAATATACATTTGGTTAATTTTCCTTTCTCCATAGCATAAAACTAGCATCATTATCAGCAAACTTCTCTTCTTTTTTTTTAAACAGCTTAACTTTTGGACTGTCATGAATAGAACTAATTTACCATCACATTACAACATATCTCTTTGTTTCTTTGAACTCGAAATGTACTGATATTACAGACAAATAGATAGGGATACAACCAAGATTATTGGATAACAGAAATTAGCATCTTTAATTGAGATAATCTGCAATAATTTTATATTGATCTGTTAAGAAACAACAATTCAATCCATGAAAGCCCGTCAGTTTAGGAATGGAGAGATTAGTCAAAACTCAGTATACCAATGATGAATAGACCCTGTTTTAATCTTTCGTTTCCAAAATAGCTATTAAACACACTTAATATATTGAATGCATGCTTAAATATTATACACCAGATGAAATATTGTAATGGATACCCACCCATCAAGTGAATCCTGAGTTTTTACTAAGCTATAGAGAGAGATGATAGCATTGTGGAATGGTTAATGTGAATGGGTTTAGAAATAGTGACACCAAACTACCAAAACCACACTTACTATGGTAAAATACACTGTACTTACCAAAGTACTACTTACCATCGATTTAGAACTATTCCATCATAAAAATACAACATCATTAACATAAAATTCTAAATTAATATTGTATAATATTGACAAATTAAAAATCATGTAGTAAAATGCAATTTAATAAAATTCAAGAAAATAAAGATACATAGTTATGTATGACTTTTTAAAAAGATGTCCATATTTTTAAAGAAGTTTCTGATTTTATTTGAACCATGTTACAATGACAGTAGGTCATTAAAAATCTGAACTCATATCATACCGAAATAACTTGTGGAAACTGTACATTAAAACATGTACAAATTAACATTTAACAAGCAGATTCCTGTATGCCTTTTTTTTAGATACATGTTTTTTTAAGTAATTTTATTCAATGTTATTTTTATTGTTGTTTTCATTACAATCTAACCTTTTATATCTATCTGGTAGAAAATCTTCCAGCAAAATCTTGAGCATGTCACTCAAAGATTTGGTTCCAGACTTCAGAAGATACTTCTGTTTGAAAATCTGGTGTTGTCTTTCCAGGCCATTGTTGGTATTGGCATCCAACAGGAGAGACTTCTTGCGGTACATCCACACCCACATCTATCAATGTATTTGAAATAAATTAAATGTTGCATACAAAATTAAAACAGAAAGGGACCTGTGTTAAAATATCTGACAAGACTCGAGAGTAAGAGGCAGGTTTATGATAATGTAATCTATTGAAGTTTAATTTCTGTGTTAAGTTTATCTGTTGATGTCTAATAATGTATAAACTATTGCCATTTGTGTCTTTCAGCAAACGAAACGGATGGAAACTCAGCTTTGCCGTATGAATTGAAATTATATTACATGTAAGTGTGAACTGGCCATCAGAGTAAATGCATAGTTTATATTGTTAATTGATTTTATGTACTTTTGTGAAGTTATTTGCCAAGCAGTTAAATGCGATTTTTGTTATTGGTTTTACAATACAAATAATGCATTCCCTTAACAGTACTTGCATTCCTTTTTTAAATCAGTACAGGTCAACATTCGACTGTTGAGCTGTATAAACATTTATAATGTAACACAATCGATTAGATTGAAATTACAAAATATTTATTTTATGGCATTCTCAAATGTGGATTTTTGTTGTAATATACATACACACACACACACACATTAAAATAAATACAAAATCCTTGTTTAATTATGAGTAATTCAAGAGATAATTTATGTTAAGCATAATACTCAGTACGATACCTCTTTATGAGGCAGCCACACTTTCTCCACATAATTCTTGACGTCACACCAAAGTGAAGAGCTCTTCAATGAGCTCAAGGCATCTATGTAACACTCTTCTGAATCGGCATTAGCCAGATTTCTCAGGAGCTTCAAAACCTGGTCTTTGCTTCCAGAGACACCATTTTTTGTGGCAGAGCACCATCTCTCCCAAGCCTGCTCTCGATGGAAGTCGCATAAAAGCACTTGACATTCTAGCAAGAAAATAATCTTAAAAAGTAACAATCAACATACATAATAATGGGAAATATCAAGACAAGTCTTACTGAGTTACCTACTAGGCAAAATGTAGGATTCTGTACACTATAACTAAAATGTACAAGACAAGTTTGAGAATAATATTGATGCTAGTCATTGCCAGTTAACAGTGAAAACTAGTCCAGATCTAATAGCCAGCCTATCTCACTGGGAGCTCCACTTGTGAGGAAGTGTTGATTCTTACGGATGGCGGGAGGTGTACAGTACTGGTTCTACCCAGGAAAACTGGGTGGTCTGCCTCCACCACAAAAAATAACCTTACATGTGTTGAAAATGACGTAAAACAACATACAAACAAACAAATAATAGCCAGCCTCAAAAAAAGAACGAGATGAAATGAGCCTATACCTGGAAAAGCATTCTGTAATGCACTGATTTCGGCTTCATCAAAAACGGTCATGAAGAGTGTTGGAGACCACAGTGGATTTTCTGCCTTGATAATATGTAGCGCTTCGAGTATTGAGGACTGTTTTTCATCTTCAGTAATGAAACTGCTTACAATTTGATAATCCACGTTGGTTTTTACCGCCAGGAAGAACAGTGGCAAAGCATACTTTGTAGTTTTGTATGTGGCATCCATTAGGACAAGATATCCACCATATTTCTGCATTAGTCTTTTCTGCCAAGCAGACTGGTAGATGAATGCCAGTTTTTTGGAATCGCTCTGAAACAGTTGAAGTATAAATAACACTACCTTATTCTTCAATACATCATTAAGATAAATGAGCAAATAAAAACTCTAAAAATAACACATTTATTTATGAGAATAAAAGAAATTCTAAGCTGAACACCTACATTGTACATCTAAATAAACACACAGACACTGGGACTGCAATGCAGAATACTATGATGCTATTAAGTGGTTTCATATTGGCCCATTTATTGGTCCAACGACTGTCATATTGGCCGAAGGCCGCGGGCCATTATGACAGTCCGAGGATCAATAACTCGGACAATATGAAAACACTTAATCAATGACAATTTTATTAATTAACAGCCACTACACCATAATTTGTTTTTAATCAAATTATTTTGACATACTTTGCGTTTATTTATAGTAGCGTTAATTTCATTTATATGTAAAAAAGAGAGCGCGAATGACGTTACTTAACGTGAATGACGTCACTTAAATCTCGTATTGGCGAGTTTCTTCATATTGGCCTTGTTTTTTTTTCATATTGGCCGACTTCCGGCTCATATTGTCCAAGTTTGCCTCGTTTTGTGTGTAGAGTTTCTAGTAAAACAAGGCTAATATAGTTTATTAATAAAATGCCATATAACAATCACATACATATAAAAAAAATTATATATCAATTATTATTATTTTGGATATACATTATTGTTAGATTTAATTTATGTAATTTACTATAATTAATATGATTTTTTTGTTTTTATTATGATAATGCTATTTTTAGCTCGACTATTCGAAGAAGAATATAGTTTATATGTAATCAAGTTGGCGTCCCACATCAAGGTTTGCGTGTAAGCTGTGTTTACAAGTATATATCTCTTACATGTCTTATCCTAGCACAACCAAATTTGGCCCTGGGCTTCCTTATAGCATTATCTTAAGACTGCATAAGTAATGTTGGTTCCTGTATCCCCTGGGCTCCCATGGAACCCACATTTTGATGGCCCTTAAACTGTGTCTCATTTCATATCAAATGGTTGCATGTAAGCTGTCCTAGCTTGTGGTATGCCTGGTGTATAATTTCTTGTTCTCTAAAATTTTGAATAGCCGAGCTGTGCTGTTCTCCAACAGCTCTTGTTTTTAAAAAGTTATTAAGTGAAAATAAACCTGGGCATCATTTTGAAAATCTTCAAATTCTGGATCGATTTCTCTTTTTCTGAAATATATCAAGTCCTCTTCATGGTTCATCTTCCAGTCCGAGACCTGTTAATGAGAATTGTATACTGAACAGTGTTTAAAGTATACAATCTAAATGCAATGTTGTCATTCATATCTAGGCCCAAATTAAACGAGAGTAACTTACATTCTCATCACAAATAGCCCATGTGCTGCCAAAATATATACACAAAAGTGGGAGGGTCATGTATCTTTTAAGAAAGAGTTTGTCTCAAGAATGAATGGTCCCTTTAATGGGTACCAATAAATTATCAAAATAATTTCTGTTTTTCAAAATTAAATCATGAAACACTCAATTAAAAAAAAAATTGTGGGTAAATACTCAAATGCTCAAAAAGTTTATCTTTAGCTCTGTAAAAAAAAATACATTATTTAACTGCTGGTATCGATTATAGGGAAATCATTCACAAGATGGTAGACGTGTAGTTCTTTTCACAAACGAGTGTATGTGTGTGAGTGAAAGAACAAAATGCGTCTATCATCGGTGTCCCTAAATCATTCAGTTTCCAAGTAAATAGACAAGGCCTCGAAAGTGGAGCTTCTGCACCAACAAGTTATAAGCCAGTAGTGATGATCATTAGATTAACTATTACACTGCATATTTACTTACAAATTTTTCGACATTTTCTTCATCCAAACAGGAAAACTTGCTTCTACTTAGTGTCATTCCCATGTGATTCCTGATGGTTCGGTCACTCAGGAAAAACCTCCGATTTGTAGGAGCTGGCTTCACTCCAATGTCTTTCACATATGTCTTGATGTGCCTACGCATCTCCTGCACATTCCGCACACCATCTACAACCATTTGATTTATTTTACCCTTCAATCTGAAATCAATTGGCTGAGAAAAACCAGCAGCCTTTAAAAGGTGAAAATAATATATTAGTTGTCATTTCAGTATAGATCAATTGTAAGTTTTATCTTTATAATCTGTGAATCTAGTTTCATAAAACTAAGTTGTGAGAATTGGTTTGTATTATGTTCAGTCACTAGAATATGTGTGTACATGTACATAAAAAAACACATCTTGGGTAAGAAAGTTTAAATATTGTAGATTTTTCAGTCTCAATAGTGAATCAATACACATCCATTGAAACCCAGTTAGGATCATTCTTGCACTATAAAAAGTAGTAGTGTGTTCTGTTTAAAATAGTTTCAGTAATTGCACTCAGATATGTTTATTGTTGCAGGTGGGACAAATAGTCTGAATTAGGATGTGCAGCAATTAGACGATATTGCCAAAAGTTGACAGTTTTCGTGAAAGTCGAAGAAGAGTAAGGATTCTGCTGTAACATCTTTATTGAAAGCACGAGGTAGTGCTATGGATGACACCAATCAAATACAAAAGCTTGTCAGCGTACAATATTGTGTACTGTTTTGTGTGAGCAAATAACTGTGTTTCATAAAAAGGTGGCTTTTACCTTGGAAACTCTCTGTTCAGAATGGCCCATTACATTTTATTCGTATCTGGCCAACATAGTAAAAAATTTACTGTGCAGACCTTGAAGGAAACTCTTCTCAAATTGTTTTTTGTGAAGAGCAATCACTCTGCAACCAAATATAACTCACCTCACGGACAGGGTGTCCAGTATGGGCATTTTCACGTGGAATGCCGAAGACAATTTTCCTTATGAATACGGCAACTTTGTTCTGTAACTCTTGTTTTACATGCCTTGATATATTTTTACACATCGCTTTGTTTTCCACATCCAATACCTGTGTAGAACGGAAAAGTAAATGAATATATAAGGCGAGAGATGTTATATAAGAAACCTGAATAATCCCTTTATAATGAATATGTAGGTTATTGCAGATCAATTTGAATGTGCTGGTTTGCATTTAAAATAATGGTCTTTTTATATTAGGAGGATATTAACGGGTGTAACTGTGCCACTCTCGGGCCTCATATGGCTATCGCCAGCCAATATCACAAAGAGGCACACCTACCCCAGTTAATGACCTGTTTATTACATGTGTCGTCAAAACAATATTATTTTAGATCTAACTTGCGAAAAGTAAAAGCACTTTTTATCTTTTTGAATATTTTTTGCCTAAATATTGCTTATTATTTAAATGCTTGAGTGTTGTTTATTTTGAAGAATGAAATAAACATGTAACGTTAATATACCTCTGTCATAGGATGTGCCATTTGTCAAAACTGGCAATTCGGTGCTTTGTTTTTAATATCAACTCCCCAAAAGGCTCGTTAAAATTAAAATAAATCTTATATAAAATGGAAACTCAAGATCCTATATATATATTACTGGTATATCGATAATAAGCATACTGCATTGACAAGCATACATTGCAATATTATCATCTAGCAACCAAAGAAAATGGAAAAAAAACATACCGCTAATTACCTTATGATTTGGGAAGATGCATATCTCGCGCAAAACAACCTTGGCAGGACAATCAAGTTTTTTGGAATCCTGTGTTCTCATCCGATGTTCTTGATAATGGTGATCTTGGTTCTGTATGAAAATGTGTGACATCTTTACTATTTTCTACAGTACAACTACTATAGGCTTCTTAAAGAGCAGCGTTCTAAATATCATAATGAGATTGGATCTATATAGGACTTGGTCAATGAATATGGATCCAGCTACATGCATTAACATTACTAACCAGATATGAATAAAAATAATTAAGACAAAATTGTAATTTATGTTCATGTAATTGTAATTTAGGTCAGTTATACACTTTACAGAAATAAAAAAAAATCCAAGTCTACTAACCTCGGTTACTTTTGCTTGTTTGATCTTCTTTCGTTGTTTACCATTTTGACAGTCATACAGCTCAGTTTCTAGAAGAAGGTACGGCATTCCTTTCTCCAAAACTGCCTCAGGCAACTTCAGAGATCTGCCATGAATGTACACTTTGAAGACCTTACTGTATACATCTGAAAACATAGCAGCAAGTGGGAAACGTTCCTTGAATCATTAAATCAACAACACCATAACAATTCTAAACATACACTATGCTGCAGTATTATTCCATACTCTGCAATACCACTCGCTAAATTACAGTATCATATCATACACTACAACATACCATGCACTACAACATCATACCATACTCTACAGTATCACAAAATACACTACAGTACCATACCATACTCTACAGTATCATTCCATACACTACAGTCCCATACCATATACTACAGCATCATTCCAAACACTACAGTCCCATACCATACTCTACAGTATCACAAAATACACTACAGTACCATACCATACTCTACAGTATCATTCCATACACTACAGTCCCATACCATACACTACAGCATCATTCCATACACTAAAAGTCCCATACCATACTCTACAGTATCATTCCATACACTACAGTACCATACCATACTCTAAAAGTATTATTCCATCAGGGACAACGACTAACATTTTTAGCTTGGTGGTCAACTGGACCACTAACTTTTAAATCAAGGTGGCCCAGAACAAATGTTGGTGGCCCAACAATTTCAATGATACCAATAACCATTAGTTTATGACACTTGATGAAATATGGTAAATACATTTAAGACTGCCTATTTTTGAATTATTTGAACATATAGTTGGACAAATTATTATTGAATTACAACTTAATTCAGAGAAATACTATTCTTTTCAAGCTGTAAGCATGAAAGTTTGGTGCTTATACATTTTATTTATGTTTACACAGTGAACCATTTCAAATTTTGATCAGTCCGATCAACTCCGACTTGGAAGACTATGTAGGTTTTGATCAAATTTCTCACATATTCTATTAGCTTAGAAAAAACTACACGCTCTTCTGAGTCAACATCACTGTCATTGTAAGTTTCATCATCAGAAGAATAGTATTTCTCTGGACATCCATCCTTTTAAGTTTTGTCGTTGCCTGAATATTCCTGTATGTTTCACCTATGTCACATTGTGCAGACCTTTCACAGAGTCAAGCTCTAACATCCATGTAAAATCGCTAAATGGACGATTGTTTATAGCCAACGTATGTGATGTTCTAAATAAAATTTCCATTTTCTTAAAATTCTCATCATTTAGCTTCTTTACAAGTTAAGCCGCCTCAGACAGAATAGCAGGACTACTTTTGGCTTCAGCATTAGCCTGGCATCTCATATGAGACTGGGACTGCTCATGAATTTTAATTGTTTCGAGCTTATAAGATTTTGTTCCTTGTACAAAGAGTGACTGTCGTTTAACTTCGTGTTTCAAACAGTACGTACATTTCATACCATCATCCGTGTTTTTCAGCCAAAGTCGCTTGTTTGCCAATTTAGTTTTATCCTATTCATTGTAATACTTCTTTTTGTCATCGTCCGACAGTTTTTCTTCTTGGGCTCGCTAGCCCCGTCAATAAAACGCCACATTTCTCTCTCTTTAAAAAATATCGGAAATCTGACTGCGAGCGGCCATTTTATTGGTTCCCTGATACGCGCACAGGTATAGAATAAAAGCCGATACCGGGAACCGTACGGAATGTTTATACCACGGATTCTCGCTATCGGTAGGACATTTCTACGGCCGTATTTTTACGTTTTCGCTGCCTATATTTTGAGATCGCCGACTGGACGACGATATCGAATTTTTAGGTGGTCCATATGAAAATATGGTCGCCATGGGCGACTGGTCGACTGTTAATTTCAATCCCTGTTCCATACACTACAGTATCATTCCATACACTACAGTCCCATACCATACCATACCATACCATACTATACAGTATTATTCCATACACTACAGTCCCATACCATATACTACAGCATCATTCCAAACACTACAGTCCCATACCATACTCTACAGTATCACAAAATACACTACAGTACCATACCATACTCTACAGTATCATTCCATACACTACAGTCCCATACCATACACTACAGCATCATTCCATACACTAAAAGTCCCATACCATACTCTACAGTATCATTCCATACACTACAGTACCATACCATACTCTAAAAGTATTATTCCATACACTACAGTCCCATACCATACTCTACAGTATCATTCCATACACTACAGTCCCATACCATACCATACCATACCATACTATACAGTATCATTCCATACACTACAGTCCCATACCATACACTACATCATCATTCCATACACTACAGTCCCATACCATACTATACAGTATCATTCCATACACTACAGTCCCATACCATACTCTACAGTACCATACCATACTCTAAAGTATTATTCTATACACTGCAGTCTCATACCATACTATACAGTATCATTCCATACACTACAGTCCCATACCATACACTACAGCATCATTCCATACACTACAGTCCCATACCATACTCTACAGTATCATTCCATACACTACAGTACCATACCATACTCTAAAAGTATTATTCCATACACTACAGTCCCATACCATACTCTACAGTATCATTCCATACACTACAGTCCCATACCATACCATACCATACTATACAGTATCATTCCATACACTACAGTCCCATACCATACACTACATCATCATTCCATACACTACAGTCCCATACCATACTATACAGTATCATTCCATACACTACAGTACCATACCATACTTTAAAGTATTATTCTATACACTGCAGTCTCATACCATACTATACAGTATCATTCCATACACTACAGTCCCATACCATACACTACAGCATCATTCCATACACTACAGTCCAATACCATACTATACAGTATCATTCCATACACTACAGTCCCATACCATACTCTACAATATCATTCCATACACTACAGTACCATACCATACTCTAAAAGTATTATTCCATACACTACAGTCCCATACCATACTCTACAGTATCATTCCATACACTACAGTCCCATACCATACCATACCATACTATACAGTATCATTCCATACACTACAGTCCCATACCATACACTACAGCATCATTCCATACACTACAGTCCCATACCATACTATACAGTATCATTCCATACACTACAGTCCCATACCATACTCTACAGTACCATACCATACTCTAAAGTATTATTCTATACACTGCAGTCTCATACCATACTATACAGTATCATTCCATACACTACAGTCCCATACCATACTCTACAGTACCATACCATACTCTAAAGTATTATTCTATACACTGCAGTCTCATACCATACTATACAGTATCATTCCATACACTACAGTCCCATACCATACACTACAGCATCATTCCATACACTACAGTCCCATACCATACTCCACAGTATCATTCCATACACTACAGTCCCATACCATACACTACAGCATCATTCCATACACTACAGTCCCATACCATACTCTACAATATCATTCCATACACTACAGTCCCATACCATACTCTACAGTATCATTCCATACACTACAGTCCCATACCATACCCTACAGTATCATTCCATACACTACAGTCCCATACCATACACTACAGCATCATTCCATACACTACAGTCCCATACCATACTCTACAGTATCATTCCATACACTACAGTATTATTCCATACACTACAGTCCCATACCATACTCTACAGTATCATTCCATACACTACAGTCCCATACCATACCATACTCTACAGTATCATTCCATACACTACAGTCCCATACCATACACTACAGCATCATTCCATACACTACAGTCCAATACCATACTATACAGTATCATTCCATACACTACAGTCCCATACCATACTCTACAATATCATTCCATACACTACAGTACCATACCATACTCTAAAAGTATTATTCCATACACTACAGTCCCATACCATACTCTACAGTATCATTCCATACACTACAGTCCCATACCATACCATACCATACTATACAGTATCATTCCATACACTACAGCATCATTCCATACACTACAGTCCCATACCATACTATACAGTATCATTCCATACACTACAGTCCCATACCATACTCTACAGTACCATACCATACTCTAAAGTATTATTCTATACACTGCAGTCTCATACCATACTATACAGTATCATTCCATACACTACAGTCCCATACCATACACTACAGTCCCATACCATACTCTACAGTACCATACCATACTCTAAAGTATTATTCTATACACTGCAGTCTCATACCATACTATACAGTATCATTCCATACACTACAGTCCCATACCATACACTACAGCATCATTCCATACATTACAGTCCCATACCATACTCCACAGTATCATTCCATACACTACAGTCCCATAACATACACTACAGCATCATTCCATACACTACAGTCCCATACCATACTATACAGTATCATTCCATACACTACAGTCCCATACCATACACTACAGCATCATTCCATACACTACAGTCCCATACCATACTCTACAGTATCATTCCATACACTACAGTACCATACCATACTCTAAAAGTATTATTCCATACACTACAGTCCCATACCATACTCTACAGTATCATTCCATACACTACAGTCCCATACCATACCATACCATACTATACAGTATCATTCCATACACTACAGTCCCATACCATACACTACATCATCATTCCATACACTACAGTCCCATACCATACTATACAGTATCATTCCATACACTACAGTACCATACCATACTTTAAAGTATTATTCTATACACTGCAGTCTCATACCATACTATACAGTATCATTCCATACACTACAGTCCCATACCATACACTACAGCATCATTCCATACACTACAGTCCCATACCATACTCTACAGTATCATTCCATACACTACAGTATTATTCCATACACTACAGTCCCATACCATACTCTACAGTATCATTCCATACACTACAGTCCCATACCATACCATACTCTACAGTATCATTCCATACACTACAGTCCCATACCATACACTACAGCATCATTCCATACACTACAGTCCAATACCATACTATACAGTATCATTCCATACACTACAGTCCCATACCATACTCTACAATATCATTCCATACACTACAGTACCATACCATACTCTAAAAGTATTATTCCATACACTACAGTCCCATACCATACTCTACAGTATCATTCCATACACTACAGTCCCATACCATACCATACCATACTATACAGTATCATTCCATACACTACAGCATCATTCCATACACTACAGTCCCATACCATACTATACAGTATCATTCCATACACTACAGTCCCATACCATACTCTACAGTACCATACCATACTCTAAAGTATTATTCTATACACTGCAGTCTCATACCATACTATACAGTATCATTCCATACACTACAGTCCCATACCATACACTACAGTCCCATACCATACTCTACAGTACCATACCATACTCTAAAGTATTATTCTATACACTGCAGTCTCATACCATACTATACAGTATCATTCCATACACTACAGTCCCATACCATACACTACAGCATCATTCCATACATTACAGTCCCATACCATACTCCACAGTATCATTCCATACACTACAGTCCCATAACATACACTACAGCATCATTCCATACACTACAGTCCCATACCATACTATACAGTATCATTCCATACACTACAGTCCCATACCATACACTACAGCATCATTCCATACACTACAGTCCCATACCATACTCTACAGTATCATTCCATACACTACAGTACCATACCATACTCTAAAAGTATTATTCCATACACTACAGTCCCATACCATACTCTACAGTATCATTCCATACACTACAGTCCCATACCATACCATACCATACTATACAGTATCATTCCATACACTACAGTCCCATACCATACACTACATCATCATTCCATACACTACAGTCCCATACCATACTATACAGTATCATTCCATACACTACAGTACCATACCATACTTTAAAGTATTATTCTATACACTGCAGTCTCATACCATACTATACAGTATCATTCCATACACTACAGTCCCATACCATACACTACAGCATCATTCCATACACTACAGTACCATACCATACTCTAAAAGTATTATTCCATACACTACAGTCCCATACCATACTCTACAGTATCATTCCATACACTACAGTCCCATACCATACCATACCATACCATACTATACAGTATCATTCCATACACTACAGTCCCATACCATACACTACAGCATCATTCCATACACTACAGTCCCATACCATACTATACAGTATCATTCCATACACTACAGTCCCATACCATACTCTACAGTACCATACCATACTCTAAAGTATTATTCTATACACTGCAGTCTCATACCATACTATACAGTATCATTCCATACACTACAGTCCCATACCATACTCTACAGTACCATACCATACTCTAAAGTATTATTCTATACACTGCAGTCTCATACCATACTATACAGTATCATTCCATACACTACAGTCCCATACCATACACTACAGCATCATTCCATACATTACAGTCCCATACCATACTCCACAGTATCATTCCATACACTACAGTCCCATACCATACACTACAGCATCATTCCATACACTACAGTCCCATACCATACTCTACAATATCATTCCATACACTACAGTCCCATACCATACTCTACAATATCATTCCATACACTACAGTCCCATACCATACTCTACAGCATCATTCCATACACTACAGTCCCATACCATACTCCACAGTATCATTCCATACACTACAGTCCCATACCATACACTACAGCATCATTCCATACACTACAGTCCCATACCATACTCTAAAGTATTATTCTATACACTGCAGTCTCATACCATACTATACAGTATCATTCCATACACTACAGTCCCATACCATACACTACAGCATCATTCCATACACTACAGTCCCATACCATACTCTACAGTATCATTCCATACACTACAGTCCCATACCATACCATACCATACCATACTCTACAGTATCATTCCATACACTACAGTCCCATACCATACTATACAGTATCATTCCATACACTACAGTCCCATACCATACCATACTATACAGTATCATTCCATACACTACAGTCCCATACCATACCATACCATACTCTACAGTATCATTCCATACACTACAGTCCCATACCATACCCTACAGTATCATTCCATACACTACAGGTTGTTCTGGACCGATAGTTCCAGTCCTTAAAGAGAGGGGAAGATATACTGGTCCAAGAAGAGGAAATTTGGCAAAATGGATACATGAAACTTGAAAATATACTAGTGAGTAGTGTGTGAAACGAGGTTGAGGTTTTTCAACACGGACATCACAATTTCCCTTAGACTATCTTATTTGATACCGTCTTCCTGTGCTAGGCTATTTTCTTACCGGTTTTTCCAAAATGCTTAAACGTTTTGTACGCTGAGAAATGAACATTTTGGTTTATTTCCTGTCTTGTAATGACAGATTTGGCCTCAATAACCGACGACGCGATGCCGTCGATCATATATTGCGCCATTTTGTATGTTTATATCGAGTTACCAAGCTACCAAGCTAAAACTGATGACGTCATGGTTTCTTGTGGTTAAAAAATAGAATAGAATAGAATATGCAAATGATGTCCTCTGCCGTATGGAAAATATCATCTACCCATTTTCAACCGTCGCAGTTGTCGTTGGATGCACGTGCCAATGCACGATATGACTGGTTCGTGGTCGATTATTAAAAATATATCTACAATTTAATGCTAAATGTATGTAACGCAGTCTAGATTTAATATGGATTTTCGGCCCGACATATGGGTTTTTTGGCCCTTCATATGGATTTTTGGCCCGCCGTTTCACGCGCTTATCTAATATGACCGCAGAGACAATGCCTGTATTACACGAAAAACAGGCCGTTTTTGTTACTATATATAGTAACACATGTAATAAGCAACTTTATGGACCAGATGACGTCACATTAAACAAAGAGTGGAATATGCAAATGAGGTATAATATTAATTTATAGTGGGTCAGTAGATTTCATAGAGGGTCACTAAAACAATATGGACTACAATTCCGAGTGTAAATAGTTGCAAATAGTTCTTTAAGGCGTTAGTAACAAACATAATAAGTAAATTAATAATGTCTTTAAATTGTACCGGTCATGACGTCAACGTCGTGACGTCAAATTGCGCGAACGTCTCAATGACGTTTGCGCTCCATTAAAATGGGTTAAATATCGGTGTTTGCCTTAAAAAAAGGTGCTCAATGCAATAAATCAGTTATTGGGTTTATTACTGAAAGCAGTAGACAGCCAAATGCTGATCCTTCCAGCACTGGAACTGCAAAATGTATCTCACGTTGGCAGTAAATTTGGTTTAATACCAAATGGCTGTGTTCTGAGCTAACAACAAAAACTTGAAAGTGACTGCATCATAAACTTGTATGACGGAGCTCCTTTTCAATATTTGCCTTTTTCAGATGTAAAGGAAAACCGGCTTAGAACTGTTCTGACAGTCAAAGAAACTACAACAATGAAAAGCCTGAAACTTTTAATGTCGGAAGTAAATTCGTTTGAAAAGCAAACAAGGCTGCAAAGTCAGACGCCCTTGGTGTTGTGGTACAGGATACGAAAACCTCGAATCACAGCATCAACGACTGGGGACATATACAAGTGCAGATAAAATCACGATACTCTTGCTGAAAGGCTGAAGTCCACACAACATGTAACAACACATGCCATGCGACATGGATTGGCTTCTGAACCTACAGCCGCAACATCAAATGCCAAAATCAAACAGAATAAAGTAAATTTATATCCATCAGGAGTTGATGTAAGTGTATGGTCCCCATGGCTGGCTGTAAGTCCTGACAGAAAAGTTTGCAATCCAAACATGGTGCCTCCATTTGGATTACTTGAAGTAAAATGTCCCTAGGGGAGGCAGTATCCTTGAGACCAAGTATCTGTCTAAAGATCCAGAGGGCCAGCTGAAACTGAAGAGGTATTCAAAACTATTACTATCAAATTTTAACTCAGCCAGCCGTCATAGGTCTGACATGGTGCGATTTGTATTTTTGGTGCCTCATTGACTACCACTTAGAAACAATCTACTTCACTAAGACATATGGAACGAAGTAAAAGACAAAGTTGATCAGTTTTACTTTAACCACTTTCTGTGAAGAAAAAACAAACTGAACATGTTCAGTCAAATACTCTAACGGACCAGGCCTGGACTAGTGGCCCCATGAAATTAGCCAGCAGTCATGCAACTGTCCATAACTGGTTTACTGAACCAGAGAGTGGAAGGGAAATGTCAGAGTCAAACAGATGGTTCTCTTTTATGCGTCGATTCCTTCTTTCAGTATGAATTCTTAATTGTTCAATATGTTTTCTATTTCAATCACATTAAACGGTTGCATTTACTAAGAAAATCTGAAATGTTTAATGCTACCCCTTTTCAGCCAAAGCCTTTTTCAAAAGAAAATCTATGTCTGCCATTATATCATCCCCTTGTTCAATTAGATGACCAGGCTCCGGTTCCACCAACATTTCGTTAAGTTTTACTTAAAAACTTATCAAAATAATTAACTAAGTATTTAAGTAATACTTAGCGAAATTGTGTTCCACCAACATTTAAGTTGACAATACTTAAAAACTTACGTAAGTAAATCGCTAAGTATGCTGGGACAATTATAAAGATTTATTTTAAACGAAATGGAATAATTCTTATATCATTAGACTAGTCCGACGCACTTTTATACCGGAAGTAGGTTAAACAACGTGTGAAAAATACGGTAACCGGCATTTTGGCGCTCTTCAGCAATGAAAACAGCAGACGTAAACAAACAATGGAAACGTCTGCAACAATGACAGCTGCATCTGTCAAAGTCAAACGAGTGCGACAGACCAACTTCTCCCTGCAGGAGGAGTTGGCCATGGTAGAGGGTGTCATAGAGGGCTATGACACCATCTATGGTAACTTCCGTGGGGCTGACAGAGGCCAGGAGGTAAAGAATGAGGCCTGGGATGGAGTTGTTGCCAGAGTAAATGCGTAAGATTTTTTATTTGTTTTCACTTCATTTTTATCATTTAATCATAATGTGACTGGCAACAGTCTCCGCAAAACACTGCTAGTATCAGAATGACTTCATTCAGTATCACCCGTCTAAAAGGCAGACGATTCTTTCTCTGCATCTAGTGTACGGAAAGCTGCATAGAGAACTCAACCATATATGTACTTTTTACTTTTAATACATAGACTGCGGTCTGAAAACTCATACCACTGTAGTCTATCCTAGCAGGAACTGATATATACAGCTAGAGATGAAGATATACATACTGCTGTAGCATGATGATACCAACTGGCCACATGTGCATATAGCCAATATAAATCGACTGAAATCTGTTGGTGGGAACAACATTTTGACCAATTGTATCAATATGTGACCAAGAGCGGTGTTAATTTTGGTATTAGAAAAAGTCGCCAGTTGACTTTCAAACAATACAGAAGGATTCCTTGTAATATGAAAATGAAATGATAATATATAATGTTTTTCCTTTTTTTCATTCAGTATATCAATGACAGTAAGGTCAAGAGACCAAATAATGAAGAAATTTAACAATATGAAGCAGAGTTGTAAGTATATCAAGTGTGTTTCTTTTTAAGATTTATTTCAATTTCAAAATAAAATAATAATAAACATAAATCTGTCATCTCTAGGGTCTGTCACAAATTTGTATTGCATGGTTAAAGGCAATGATCATTACAGGATTATTGTATAAGGGACCTTTGAGAAATTGGATCTTTCTGACCTACCAACCACCAACCATTGATGATTATTTCTAGACGCTATGCATAACACATGTCTTGTTATAAACTTATAAGTCCCTATCGGTCCGGACCGGAGGGGACTTTAGCTTCGGCCCCCGTCCGTCCATCTGTCTGTCCGTCTGTCATTTTTTTGTCCGCACTGTAACTTTTGTCATGCATTGTGGGATTTTTAAATAACTTTGCACAAATGTTCACCATAATGAGACAGCTTGTCCAGCGCAAGACCATGGTCTGTTGCTCAAAGGTCAGAAATAGGCTTGTCCGGACTGTAAATTTGTCATGCATTGTGGGATTTTTAAACAACTTGGTACAAATGTTCACCATAATGAGACGGTGTGGCACGCGCAAGACCCAGGCTTGTCCGGGCTATAACATTGTCATGTGTGTAACTTTGTCATGCGTTGTGGTATTTTTAAACAACTTGGCACACAGTTTCACCATAATGAGACGGCGTGTCTCGCACAAGACCCAGTTCCTTTGCTGAAACGTCAAGGTCACAGTTGGAGGTTAAAGGTCAAAAATAGGCTTGTCCTGGCTGTAACTTTGTCATGTGTGTAACTTTGTCTAGCATTGTGGGATTTTTAAACAACTTGGTGTTATAACTTTTAATTAGAAAAATAAGGAAGGAATATTCAGAAATAGGTAGGCACCCCAATATCTATATAAATGATACATGAATATACGTTTCCTAAGTGTATACGCAGCTTTATACAGACCTCAATTAAAAAAAGACCTACAATATGGTTGCGAACAGAGTACTGTCTTGGGGCTTAGACTACTCAGTAATGGCGAGACTTGCAGAGAGATCTCTGCGTTTTCGTGACGAACCTAATAAAAATGGCACTAACATTGTAATCTATTTATCGTGAAAATCATATTTCTTACACAAACTGTAGTTTTAATTCTTGCTTTAATGATAATTTATTTTGACATCACACCAGTAGCATCAACCTCATTGATGTAGCAAGATACCATCAGAGATTGAAGATAGCAGAGGATATCTGCATGTATAAAGTTTAATAAGTTACTAGTCTTAATAAACCAAAGTTTGTTATGTTACCCCTTTATTATGTCCATAAATTCATATTTAAATTTGCCACATTCCTATTTTCTTTTCTGAATGTCTGATTTGGATATTCAGTAAGGAGTTCAATTCTTTTCAATGACATTTTGTATATCCATTAAATATATCATACTTTTTTTATAAATATATTACGATTTTTCAGCAAAGAGCAAACATGACCAGCTCCTCAACCCACCCACTGGAGGAGGTGCTGCTCCAGTTCTGTCTCCTGCAGAAGCATTGTGGGTTGAAGAACTGGAGAAAAGAAGAAACCCCACCCTCAGTGGTATAACAGGAGGTGTGGAAGTGGGAGGTAAGAAAACTAAACTGTATAATATCAACTAATATTTCCAGGAAAAAGAGACATAGATATTTCTGTACCGGTATTGATTTCTGTTGTCATCAGAGGCAATTTTTTTGGTGTGCATTTAGTCATTTCTCAGGAATTGCATGTACCAGATGCAATACATTGATATAATGTACTGGATGTAATACACTCAAGAGATATGAAAACGCCAAACGGAAATTTCCGCTATATATTGTATGTACAATATGCTGCTTTTAATCGAATGGTACATGGCTACGTAAGACCTTTCCTTTTGGAAAAAATACTAAAACAACAAATAATACAGCAAATAGTATTCCTTCAAAGTTTCATTATTAACAGAGTACGCGTTCGGCGCAGTCATGTGAGCAAACTTAGGATGCAACATTTTGCAAACTATTTGCGTTAAATACAGTACTGGACTAGCTCAGTTTTTCAAAGAGCAATTTCAACATTTATGAAGTTCTTGTTACAAGGTGTAGTGTGATTAAAACGTCTACAACATCACAGTTGTGTCCTTTCTCTAATTAACTGCAACTTTTTTTTTACAGAACATCTTGGGATTTCTTTGGAATATTATGTGCAATTAAGTGTGCAGTATATACAATATATAGCGGAAATTCCCGTGTTGCGTTTTCATATCTCTTGAGTGTACATTGATATAATACAAGTTTAAACTTAACACCATGTAGTTGGTTCAATAACAGACATTGACTTTACATGTATTTAATGTTTAACTCAATGTAAAATGATCAGAAAATTGTTCTTTATATCATTAGATGTGGGAAGGACAGCACACTTGAGCTTTTTAAGTATGTCTAGAAACTGACACCTTAAAAATCTATTGTGCCTTTCTTTTTCTAAAGGTATTAAATATTTACAAAGATAACTAGTGTGTACACTTTCATTCCATTCTGCCTTTTGTATATATTCAGTGTACATACACATTTAAAAAGGGTCACAACATTGTCAAAACAGGTTGCACAGTTATGAAACTTGCACGTTTTTGACAGTGCTTTAGCCCCGTCATTTATCGATAGCAAACACAGGTGTGAAGTTTAATTTAATTCTTTCAGATGTTTATGATACAGCTTATATCAGAGTGAATTTTATTGAAATCACCTCACTATTTTTTTTACTTTTACAATTTTGACAATGTTTTAATCCTTTTTATATTTGTATGTACATTGAATATATATAGAGGATCTTAAACGAGTTCCCATTTCATATAAGATTTATGAAACGAGTTATGAATTATTTTAATTTTAACGAGCCTTTTGGCGAGTTAAAATTAAAAATAATTCATAACGAGTTTCATAAATCTTATATGGAATGGGAACGAGTTTAAGATCCTTTTTATCCCATAACATTGCAATCAAATTAGTAAAAATTAATTCAGATGGACATAGAACCGCCATGACGTCAGACACACTTTAGCGCCAAAACGTCACAAAATATGTGACGTCGTAACTCGCGTTTCACACATAACACTGCGTATAAAAAATCCGTGTTTTACCTCTTTACAAAATAGCCATTTACGCCAACTTTTTAACAAATCAATAACAATGTTTTGTATAACGGTGCATTATTTTTATAAGCTGTCACAAATAATAAGTATATGACTCAGATCTGGGTGAATCTGTAATGAAATAAAATAGTTTCAGTTAATAAACTTGCGTAGTGTTACAGGTTTAACTCAACCAATCAAAATCGTTCCAGGTTGTATTACACGTGTGTCATACAATAGAATATTACATGGGTGTTCGACACTGCTAACAAGGGACGTTATGTGTATTACATGGGTGTTCGACACTGCTAACAAGGGACGTTATGTGATAAATATATGTATTAAAAAAAAATAATATCTAAGAATCATTTCTGTTCATTGTTTCTTCAGAAAACATACCGGAATACCTTGATGAGTCTGGCATGTTGAATGAAGACTCATTCCACAAGATGCTGGAAGATGCATGCAATGGTATGGACAATTTCTTCCCGATTACTATAAATCATGCATGTAAATGTCAATCAAGGTTGGTTTTTAACCTTTGACATCCAAGTGGGACCTAGGAGTTTCAGTTACGGACCCAAATCTTGCGTGCGGCACACCTTCTCATTGTGATTAACATTTGCGTGAAGTTTGACGAAATTCCTTTCAATAGTTTCTGAGAATTGATTGAGACACTATTTCAGAAGCACGAATGGTCAGTGCGATCACTATATGCCTCCCTTCGGCAGCATAAAAATACAAGTTAAGATCGAAAAACAGGACTGTCCGATCATTACATGTACGTTTTTAATAGGAGGAGGGTTCATCAAATATATCAACCAAATATAAAGTTTCAATCTGTAATTTAATAAACTTTAAAAGTCAATAGGCTAATCAATATGAATAAGTAACAAAAACTGATATCTGAAAGACAGTATGCTGGACTATCAGTGATTCAATCAAATATAATAAAATAAATGAATGAAAACATTATGATTAAGTTAAATCCTCCTATACATGTATATTACTATTGCCCACTTGTTAGCTGTTATTTATAAATATAGGATTATCCATTGGGCAGTAGAGCTAAAAACACAATTCATATTTGACTTTTAAGTGTACAATTAATTCTTAAGTGTGCAGGAAGCCAATAATGTAAACAAACATTATTTACGTTGTTATTCAGCTATATGTCCAGTGTTTGTGTAGTTATTTGGTATCATAAAGGTGAACAGTAATAACATAATTAACAAGAGGTCAATGACCTTGAAGCTCTACTGATCGATTTTGATTTCAGGAAGTAGTCGCTACAAACTGTTTTTTTGAAAATCTATTTTTAGCTGTGGTGGCCATCTTGAATTTCCGGCCGACCTGAAATTTTGCTATGATCAATTAGACATCAAGAGCAACATTTTTGTGAAGTTTCATGAAAATCCGTCAAGTAGTTTCAGAGAAGTAGTCGCTACAAGTTTTCATTATATAACTCTATGTAAACAAAGATGGCCGCTGGCAGCCACGTTTAACGTCGAATCAAAACGATTTTTGATAAGGACCAACATCATATCATGCTGATCATTTTAGAAAAAGTCCCATATCAATATCACTTATAGTTTTCAAGAAGTAGTTGCTACAAACTTGTATTTTGAAAATCTATTTTTAGCCATGGCGGCCATCTTGAATTTCCGGCCGACCTGAAATTTTGCTAGGATCAATTAGACATCAAGAGCAACATTTTTGTGAAGTTTCATGAAAATCCGTCAAGTAGTTTCAGAGGAGTAGTCGCTACAAGTTTTCATTATATAACTCTATGTAAACAAAGATGGCCACTGGCAGCCATGTTTAATGTCGAATCAAAATAATGTTCGACTCGGATAACCATCATGTCATGCTGATCATTTTAGAAAAAGTCCCATATCAATATCACTTATAGTTTTCAAGAAGTAGTCGCTACAAACTTATTTTTTAAAAATCTTTTTTTAACTGTGGCAGCCATCTTGAATTTCTGGCCGATCTGAAATTTTGCTAGGATCAATTAGACATTAAGAGCAACATTCCTGTAAAGTTTCATGAAAATCCGCCAAGTAGTTTTAGAGGAGTAGTCGCTACAAGTTTTTACTATATGACTTTATGTAAACAAAGATGGCCGCTGGCAGCCACGTTTAACGTCGAATCAAAACAATTTTTGATAAGGACCAACATCATGTCCTGCTGATCATTTTAGAAAACTTCCCATATCAATATCACTTATAGTTTTCAAGAAGTAGTCGCTACAAAGTTGTATTTAAAAAATCAATTTTTAGCTTTGGCGGCCATCTTGGATTTCACATCAGCATGAATTTTTGCTAGGATCAACTAGACTTCATGGGCAACATTTTTGTAAAGTTTTATGAATATCCATCCAGTAGTTTCAGAGGAGTAGTCGCTACAAATAAAAGTTAACGGACGGACGGACGGACGGACGACGGACGCCGCACCACGGCATAAGCTCTGCTGATCTCTGATCAGTAGAGCTAAAAATCTAAATATCACCTTCAATACTTATATTTACACTAGAATGGTGTTTCCGGAACACCTGTGTTGCCTGCTGCGCGTTTGTCAGAAGAAAACAAACAATAATGACCCTCAGTGTGACCTTGACCTTTACATAGAATCGTGTCAGACTGACGACAAAGTGATCCCTATGTAGCCCCTCTTTCTTCGAAACGGCGACACAACTATGTTTTTGTTTTCAATTTGTATATATTTTACATGTTATTATTTCAGCTAATTAATATTTAAAGAATAAACTTGGACTAAAATTACCATACCAAGAGGTATGAATCAAGACACTTCACCAACACTGGAGCAACCCAAACTGCACAGGGCTAGTAATCTTCAAATAACAAATGAATTAAACCTAGGTATTAATTCAATTATACAAATAATTATACCATTTAAGCAATGAAATAAAAGTGGTATTTCATACGTGGGAAATATAGTTTTATTTTTTCACTGCCGGAACTACCCTTTTTCCTGAAAGTTGCTATAAAAGTTATATTTGGATTGGAAATAACTCAACTAAAAAAATGAGTCGTAGATTATTGAAATCGGTTAAGTAGTTTAGAAGTTACGGGGACTTGCAATGTTATAATACTAAGCCAATGACGTCGTCAAATTTTTATTTATTTTTCTGCATACTGCAGTACACCTTGATTTTAAAGCATAAAATAAAAAGAAAACTTGTTTTGGAGTGAATAACAGATTTTATTTCATCTCGAAGTGATCAAACTTAAATTTTTCACTCGCATTCGTGAAAATATAAAGTTTTCACACTTCTCGATGAAATAAAATCTGTTATTCACTCCAAAATAACAAATATCCTCTATTAATCCTATCTTCAATTCATGTGTACCTAGGTTTAATTTGTTTGTACCTAAATTCCATTATTTGAAGATAGGTACAAATAATTGAATATTTTTTAAAATGGCGCTCCATATGGCTGCCTCTCATCATGAGTCTGGGTCACATTTTTGTTTTTGGAGAATCTTTAAACATTCATTATCAAACAAGAAATGTCACAGTAAGTGACAAATGCCCCGAAGTGACCTTTGACCTGTGTGACCTTGACCTTGGAGCGACGGACCTGGATTTTGTGTGCGACATGTCTGGTTGTAGTGAGCACTTGTGCCAAGTTATTTGAAAATCTGTCCACGAATGTCAGAGTTATTAACCGGACACGAAAGCACTTTATTTTGACCTCTAAGTTTGACCTTGGAGCCATGGACCTGGATTTTGTGCGCGACAAGTCGTGTTGTTGTGGTTAGCACTTTTACTAAGTTATTTGAAAATCCGTCCAGGAATGCCAGAGTTATTGACCGGACACGATTTGACCTCTAAGTGTGACCTTGACCTTGAAGCCATGGACCTGCATTTTGTGAGGCACAAGTCGTGTTGTTGTGGTGAGCACTTTTACCAAGTTATTTAAAATCTGTCCAGGAATGTCAGAGTGATTAACCGGACATGAGCACTTCTTTGTTTTGACCTTTGACCTCTAAGGGTGACCTTGACCTTGGAGCACCTGGGTTTTGTGCACGACACGTCATCTAGTTGTGGTGAGCACTTGTGCCAAGTTATTTGAAAATCTGCCTATGGATGTCAGAGTTATTAACCGGACACAAAAGCACTTTGTTTTCACTTTTGACCTCTAAGTGTGACCTTGACCTTGGAGTCACGGACCTGGATTTTGCGCGCGACGCGTCGTCTTGTTGTGGTGAACAATTGTGCCAAGTTATTTGAAAATCCGTCCTTATTGTCAGAGTTATTAAGCGGACATGATTGTACGTGTGAACGAAGGGACCGACAGACGGACAGTGCGACTACTATATGCCACCCTTCGGGGGCATAAAAACAATTTTTCAACAATAAAACGAGTGTCATGAATCTATTCAAGCCTATAATCATTTTTGAAGTTAATATGAGTTATATAATATGAGAAATATTGTACTCCTTTACAGAAAACCTGCTACCGGTAGTTACATGTAGTAACAACAGATGTACCACCTTGGCCAACTCAACCTCAATGGTTCCATGTAATGACACAGCCACTACTGCTCGTTTGGTTAGAACGAAACGAAGAAAAATTGAAGAAAAAGAAAAAAAAGAGGAATCAGATATTTTAAAATTGGAAAAGGAAAAATTACAACTAGAAATTGAATTATTAAAAGAAAAAAGAGAAGCCATGGCAGTGAGAAAGGAAATGTGGGTCTTGAAAAAACAATTTTATAAAAAAATGCTTGCACAAAAATCTGAGGTTTAAATCTCAGACAAATGTTTTGCGCAAGTATTTTGTTATAAAATACTTTTTTTTAATGACAGTCTTCACGAAAAACTACCGTTCAAAGTTTTAAAATACAATTGGTCATCATACCCTCTGCTCATGATACTATACAAATGGGAGATAACACTAACCGCTAGTCTTGCTAAACAATTATCTGTAATAAACAAGGAATCCGCAGATTTTAAATGTATCGGCTATACCGCTTTGTCACACTAAAAACAATTCTAGTCTGCCTGTTGACAATAAGAATTAATTTAATAAATTATGTTAACTTAAAACTTTAATGTGAATATTGAAAAAAGATTACCCCACCCACTGACACACAAATAAAATAAATTTTGAATATTGTGATGTAAACTTTAGATGGTTAGTATTATTTGACAAGTTGTAATGAAAATGAGCAATGTTGGAAGATATTAGAATGTGAAAAAGTTAAAAACTTTTAACAAATTTCGAAGTTGAAAAGGGCCATAATTTTGCTAAATTGCAATACAGAGTTATGGAACTTATTTGTCTGAGTAGCTTTGATGATAGTGAACTTGAAGACATATTCAAAGTTTTAATTATTTAAATAAATAATGTTGAAGATATTAGAGTAGCGCTCAGAGGAGTGTTATATTTTGCAAGTCACTAACTTAATTTTAGGGAACAACTAGACATCTCAATGAATGTAATAATATATGTATTCCCTTAGGGTTTAAGGAGTATCAAAGTACAAGTTTTTTATTATATGAGCAGTAGTTTATCGTGAAGACTGTCATATACAGGTCTTACAAAATCATACCTTATTTCGATTATAATATTAATTGTAATTTTAACGCAAACATATCGTCTTATCTAGCTTGCACTATATTTAGCTTAAAGGGACTGTCGGCAATCTGGAACAATATTGGGGGGGCCCGGTAAATCCAAATACAAATAAAACCATCATAATGTGTTTGTAGGAGTAGTCATCGGGTTCTGTCCGATGTAATTATTGTATATGAAAGATGTCTGCCTTTGAATTACGCAGACTCTACAAAATTGTGTTGTGTAACTCATAAATATTAATTCATACAATACTTTAAGGCTGCAACAAGTTGCATTTGTGTGATCGCTATACCTCTTCATTAAATTATATATACAACTGATATCAATATAACACCCATACAAGTTATTATTTATGAAAAACAACACCAGTTGCATCATCGCCAAGGTTTCCAGAACGGACTATTTCATAATAATTAAACTAAAAGTAGAAATTGATTCATTGTACATGTACTGCATAGTACATATCAATCAGATACTAAAACACAATATACCACTTTTACTTCAATTTTCAAGATTGCCGACAGTCCCTTTAAACCAATAAAGCTCAAAGAATATATAATGTCTCTTTATCGGGATGATATTATTATGAACAAGAGCTCCGCCTAGCGGGGCAGAATATGCCTGTTGGGTTTGAATTGGGGTTTTAAGGCGCACCAACACATGAAAAGGTTATATGGCGCCTAACAGGCCAGGCTCATCTTCCATGTACATCGAGATAAAATATGGAAAATGGGCCTAGAACCTTCTCACCCTAAACTGCAGAGTTGCTGCAAATTCTATCGTAGAAACCCCATTTACGCTGGAGCCACGTTATTGTTTTTCTGCCACTGCTCTTTTGATGCGAGCGAGATAGCACCTGAAACAATGCAGGGATCATGATGAAGACCTTTAATGAACATGAACAAAAAATGATAAAATGAACATGAATTTGGGGGGATTCTACCCCTATGTCTACCCCTCCAAAGGGGTGTAAAATAATAAACTTGCATTGTCTATAGACTTAATGTACCTACAGACACTGTGACCAAGTATCATTAAGAGTGAATATGAATAACATTTACCCAATTTCTATTTCAGTTACATCTGCAGATAATTTACTGCGGCTACTCCGTAGTGAATTAAGCTGCCAACATTTCAAATTGAAACCATCCATTATTCCACAATAATGCACAGCTACTTAGTCATTATTTATTGAGTAAATTTCTTTATTCTAATGTCACACCGTTTCATTTCTCAGTTTTCCATTGCCACTAATTTTTCCATAAACATGTGAGCCATGCTCAAGTACCGGGCAGAGTAGAATATTTTTATGTTTTCAACATGTCACTTAACATTAATATTAATCTCCAATACATAATCAGTATAAGTTATGTCACTTAGTTTTTGCTATGTAACATTATCAAAAAAAGAGGAACAATATGCCTTGTAAAGAGTCGAAATGATCTTTTCAAATTTTGATTGGGGTTTCCTGACCAACGTAATTAAACATGGTTTTCCTACAGAAGGTCCGTATGTAGTATCAAACATAAATACTTGTTTATAATAACAAATTTACTCCGCTTGAGATCAATCCCAAGCTGGAATTTCATTTTCAGTAAAAAAAATTATAATAGACACTTTTCCAAATAATTGGTGAAGTAATTTACCTACATTGTATTCAATGCAATGTGTGAAATAGAGTTAATGCAATTGGGGTGTGGTAGTTCACCATTTATAATTATAACTGCAATATGTTGCAGGATAAAAAAGAACATGATGATACTGCAGTAACAATTTATGGTCTGTGATGACACATCTCTCACTTTGTTGATTTAAAATACCTTTATATGGGTCAAGCAATCAATGCCCATGTAGAGCCATCGCTGTATTTGCTAACAGCAGACATTGCAAAGACAAATACAGTTGATAATTCTAGGCCCTACATGGGTAAAGTCTGTTTGATTCACATTAAAATAACTGAAGTATGTTTTTATATCAATTTTATCACTGGAAGCCGTCAAAACTTCTGCAACCATTAAAATTTGTGAACAGAACAATATAATTTTACAGGGTAAAAAATACTTGAATGTTGTTTAACGGCTCATCAACACAGTATAGGTTATTTAGAGCCGCCCCAGAGAGAGGGGAAGGATACATAGGAATCGGGGAACCTTACCCTACTCTTATTATCGAATAGATTCCTATGGTTCTTTAACGTGCTCGGAGGATAGACCGATTCACGGGACCGTCTGGTTTACGTCCTCATCCGACGGACGGGGCTAAGGGAAAGTGTCTTACCCAAGAACACACCGACGAAACTCAGTGGCATCACGGAGGATTGAACCCGGGGCCTCCGCTTACAAATCCGCCGCGCTATCGACTGCGCCACTCCAGCCCTCACACGGTAAACAAATCTATATGTCCTTAACCAAACACAGTTCTTGAGATAAGATCTCTTACATTCAGACCTGTGTGCATATTTTGCAATATTTAATTATCAATGTGGTCATCTGCATTAAAATCTAAATGATGTTGTGCAGGGATAATATCCTTTTTGATAATGCCAATGTTATGTAGAACACTGCATGCTGCAGTGATTTTGACGGCTTCTCAGATAAAAAGGCTCGTTTAAATTCAAATAATTCATAACTCGTTTCATAAATCTTATATGAAATGGGAACGAGTTTAAGATCCTCTATATATGCAACGTTTATGTGTGAGACGCGACGTTACGACGTCGCATATTTTATGATGTTTTGGCACTAAAGTGTGTCTGACGTCCTGGAGGTTTTATGTTCCTCTGAATTAATTTAACTAATTTGATTGCAATGTTATGTGATAAAAAGGGTCTTAAACTCGTTCCCATTCCATATAAAATTTATGAAACTCGTTATGAATTATTTTTAATTTTAACTTGCCAAAACTTGACCTAGTATATTATTTTCGTCAGACAAAACTTTAACCAAATAGAGTTTGTGCAATGTGATCTCTGACATGGAGTCCTGTATTCAAGTTGGCAAGTTCATCGTCATCAAAGTGGTCGTCAGATTCATATTCAAAATCGTCGTCAGTCGGTAAAATGTCGTTCCTAATAATTCCAATATTGTGCAAAACACTGCATGCACTCGTCACCTTACAGGCTTTCGGTGGAGTCAATTGCATTGCATGTTTCAGAATAGCAAACCGCCTTTTCAGTAATCCAAATGTCTGCTCTATTACCACGCGTGTTCGGCAGTGGGCTCTGTTGTATTGTCGCTCATGTTGGGCTGCCGGGTTAATATATGGCGGTAGAATATAATGCTTGCACGGATATGCTGAGTCTCCAAGCAGGATACCGTTGTTTGTACCTGAAATTATTGACATGTATAATTATTTTGATATTAAAATTAATTGAATCGGTTTAAGTAGTATAAATTGGAGTTTGTATCAAGCATGATTAACCTGTTACATGTTATATATGACTGTATTCAGTCGCTACACGCGATACTTGATATTGGCTTTATATGATGTGTTCAGTCGCTAAACGCGATACTTGATATTGGTTATATATGACTGTGTTCAGTTGCTGTTTTCAGTCGTTACAGGCGATACTTGATATTGATTATATACGACTGTTTTCTGTCGTTACAGGCGATACTTGATATTGGTTATATATGACTGTTCAGTCGCTACACGCGATACTTGATATTGGTTATATAAGACTGTGTTCAGTCGCTGCACGCGATACTTGATATTGGTTATATACGACTGTTTTCTGTCGCTACACGTGATACTTGATATTGGTTATAAACGACTGTTTTCTGTCGTTACAGGTGATACTTGATATTGGTTATATACAACTATTTTCTGTCGTTACAGGCGATACTTGATACTATTTGTACTATTAATTTGGGGTCGGTCACTCATTCCGTCATTTACACTTTGTTTTCCGCTCAATAACTTTAGTTTCCTTCGACATACTGACATGAAACTTGGTGGGTAGGTAGGTCATATAGGTTGGTTAAATATAGGGGTGATAAAGGAGTGTCATGTCTATAGACATATAAGTTGGTTATATATATGGTGATATAGGGTGTCATGCTTATAGACATATAGGGTGGTTATATACAGGGGTGATATAGGAATGTCATGCCTATAGACACATAGGTTGGTTATATATAGGGGTGCTATAGGAGTGTCATATCTATAGACATATGGGTTGTTTATATATAGGGGTAACATTAGTCTAAATATGGCGACACTGGGACTTGAACCCACAACCTCCCGTCTCTAGATTTATTGAAATAAAGTGCCATGGAGTATTCGGACGGAACTTTCCATCATTTGATGTAGCAGTTTCAAAATCACAAAAACGAATTGCCATGGAATTGCCATGGTATTCCATGGAGTATTCTGACGGCATTTGCCATCATAAGATTCCATGGAAATTCATGGCATTCTGTGAAAATCCATGATATTTGCCATGGATCCATGATATTTGCCATGGATATGAATCTACATGTAAAATTAAAGGACAAATGAACCTAAGCAAATCCTGGTTAAAAATATAAAATGTATTTCATAAAAGAAATACTGACGTAAGAATATGCAGCATACATCTAGGAAGATGCATCTTCTCAATCTCAAATGATATCAATAAAGTAAACAATTAATTACTTGTTCGCCCTAAATTACCATATACCTCCTATAGAAGCAACCAAATGTAATTGGCAACATTAATGTGACAAATTTATTCATGAATAGCAAGTTAATAATTGCTCTTTTTTTCATATTAAATATTTTTTGTGTACAGACCATAAGTTATAAAGGTCACTAAAGTACAGAAAGGGAAGCTTGATGGGAGTAATATGGTCATTCTTCAAGCATTTAACTTGAACCACATAACAGGCAAAACTATATTTATGAGAAGCAATGAATATAAGATTATTATCAGTTATAGAGCTGATCATTTGGAATATATCAGTAATAGAGCTGATCATTTGGTTCTACTATATCAGTTATAGAGCTGTTCATTTGGTTCCACTATATCAGCTATAGAGCTGATCATTTGGTTCCACCATATCAGTTATAGAGCTGATCATTTGGTTCCACTATATCAGTTATAGAGCTGAACATTTGGTTCCACTATATCAGTTATAGAGCTGATCATTTGGCTCCACTACATCATAGAGCTGTTCATTTGGTTCCACCATATCAGTTATATAGCTGTTCATTTGGTTTCACTATATCAGTTATAGAGCTGATCATTTGGTTCCACTATATCAGTTATAGAGCTGAACATTTGGTCCCACCATATCAGCTATAGAGCTGATCATTTGGTTCCACCATATCAGTTATAGTGCTGATCATTTGGTTCCACTATATCAGTTATAGAGCTGAACATTTGGTTCCACTATATCAGTTATAGAGCTGATCATTTGGCTCCACTACATCATAGAGCTGTTCATTTGGTTCCACCATATCAGTTATATAGCTGTTCATTTGGTTTCACTATATCAGTTATAGAGCTGATCATTTGGTTCCACCATATCAGCTATAGAGCTGATCATTTGGTTCCACCATATCAGTTATAGAGCTGATCATTTGGTTCCACTATATCAGTTATAGAGCTGAACATTTGGTTCCACCATATCAGCTATAGAGCTGATCATTTGGTTCCACCATATCAGTTATAGAGATGATCATTTGGTTCCACTATATCAGTTATAGAGCTGATCATTTGGCTCCACTATATCATAGAGGTGTTCATTTGGTTCCACCATATCAGTTATATAGCATAATAGCTGTTCATTTGGTTCCACTATATCAGTAATAGAGCTGATCATTTGGTTCCACTATATCAGTTATAGAGCTGATCATTTGGCTCCACTATATCAGTTATAGAGCTGTTCATTTGGTTCCACTATATCAGTTATAGAGCTGATCATTTGGTTCCACTATATCAGTTATAGAGCTGATCATTTGGTTCCACTATATCAGTTATAGAGCTGTTCATTTGGTTCCACTATATCAGTTATAGAGCTGATCATTTGGTTCCACTATATCAGTTATAGAGATGTTCATTTGGTTCCACTATATCAGTTATAGAGCTGATCATTTGGTTCCACTATATCAGTTATAGAGCTGATCATTTGGTTCCACTATATCAGTTATAGAGCTGTTCATTTGGTTCCACTATATCAGTTATAGAGCTGATCATTTGGTTCCACTATATCAGTTATAGAGCTGTTCATTTGGTTCCACTATATCAGTTATAGTGCTGTTCATTTGGTTTTACTATATCAGTTATTATAGAGTTATTATAGAGTTGTTCATTTGGTTCCCCTATATCAGTTATAGAGCTGTTCATTTTGGTTGTTCCACTGATCAGTTATAGAGCTGTCACTATATCAGTTACAGTCAGTTGTCAAAATCCTTGGCAGCTTCCATTGATTTCCATGTAAGTCCACAACCCTACAAAAAATGTCCTTTCAACAGTCGTAGGTAAAAATGAATTTAGCCCTATAATTGGGGCGAGTGTCCCTTTAGCCTATTAAATAACTTCAAATGTATACCATTGAGATGTACCTATAGATATAAAGATACAGTTACTTACCATTATCGAATTCTCTCCCAACTCGACTGTTGCGAAAAACACGGCTGTCGTGCGCCGACCCTGGCCATTTCGCAACCAAGTTGGTTATCATGAACCTGTGATCACATATCATCTGTAATAGAATGTATTGAATTAGAATAATTACTTACACCCAGTACTGTTTATTTTAATTATTAATTGTGAATAAAATAAATAAAACAAGATATCTCTGTAAGTTAGAAATATATCTCTTTTAACACAGAGAGATATCTCTCTAGCTTAAAGAGCTATCTAACTACTTTAAATATATATATTTCTAATTAACAGAGATTTCTTGTTTTAAGATATATCTCTTTTTAAGGCGGAGAGATATATTTCTAACATTTAAGGACTGTTTTTCATTTATTGCGATGTTAATTATGCAAAGTTATATATCAATAACATTGAAAAAAACAATCTTAATAATAATTACAAACCTCTGTACATTTGTTTTTTATTTACGTTATTTGCAAATGTGTGTGTATTGTGTAATATCACAAATAAACCAATATAGCATTGTTATAATTTAACTATTGTGTTTTTATGTATGTTTAGCTGCACTAATCGAAGAATATGTAGAGCTATTGTACTCCCCCCGGCGTCTGCGTCCTCCTTGGCTTAGACTTACAATTTAGAAACGTGTCCCAGACAGACAGTTGTTCTGTTGTGTTATAACTTCTTTATTTATATAATTACATCCTATTGCCATAATGGTCATTCTCAGCTTAACTGCAATATCCACCTTGCTTTCCTAAAAGCATCATTTTCATGAAAAATCAACAAAGAATCGAAACTGGTTAATGGGTCATAGTATTGACTATTCCACACAAAAGGCACATAATTTGGTGCAAGTCAACCTTGAGTTATGGTTCTTGTGCTCTTTCCGACAGCTCTTGTTACCAGTATGCTTTCATGAGCACATACTTTGAAGTTAAAATACTAAAATATGGGATAAGCCCTCAGTTATTTTATAACATTCACAGACTAGGACAAATTTAAATCCACTAAATATGGCAAATATAATTTCTGTGAATGAAATCATGCTTATCAATTGTTGAGTTGGTTACACATACCTGTACGTTCAAGGATGCAAATCCCTTTCTGTTAATGTACTCGTGTGTGTGGGCAGCCGGCTTTTGGATAGGGATGAACGTGCCGTCCACACATCCTACCACATTAGGGAATTCTGAAACAATAAGTTGTTACTATACATACTAAGGAAACAAAAACATGAAAGTCTGCAACGATTATTACAATGGCAAGTTGGGACCGTTATAATTGTATCTTTGAATTGAACAATATCTTATCTATAGTGATGTACGATACTGAAGTACACCGGTACTGCTTCAAGTATTTCGTAAACTTTGTTCATGTTATTTTTATAACACGATTCAGTTTCTCAGTTGATATCACATTCCATCCATCTATACATGTATATTATACCTCATTCGCATATTCCACTCTTTGTTTAATGTGATGTCATCCGGTCCATAAAGTTGCATATTGACCGGGCGCCCGGTCCGATAGTTATATTAACGGACGTGTGAAAAAAACGATGTCAAAATAAATCATAAAACTTATTGATTTAATTTGTTGGTCAGATTCGGTATAATATAACAAATAATTTGTGGTGCTTCGGTCCATATGAAGTTTATTGACTGGGCACTCAGACCTAGAACTACGGTCCATATAACATTCTAGGTCTGACTGCCCAGTCCATAAACGTGCAGAGAAAGACTGCGCGCCCGATAGTGTAAATGTGCAAAGAAATCATACCCAATGTAGCCTGGATTCACTCAAAAATATATTTATTTTTTTACGTATTACCGTAATGCAAAGTTGAGGTTAATTCGAGTTATTACTTAATTTGACTTCATGCATTAAATTTATATTCACAAAATTGCACAAAATAATTGTAATAAAAATCGACGAAAAACAAATCCTCGGTTATATGTATCTGTTTCAGGTGTTGTTTTTTTACACGCCTCTTATTTATTTCCTGGGGTGGGTAATGGAACAAATTAATATTTTCTGTAGGTTGGTTAGACAGTAATGGCTACAATCCCTGCTGTATGCAGGGTTAATGTATATACTGCTACTATACAATTATGGACATTTTATTTGGTCAATATGTTGCCCGATGTTGGCTTGCATCTGTAATTTTTTGTTAACAGAATACTATTCCTGTGCAACTACCTGGGACCAGTGTTGCGGTGTGGATATATATACTTCACCTTTCTTATTATAGCATATTCCGTTCTATTTATAGCTTGACATGTTGCGCTACATGCAGAACTCTGGTATAATCTCTTAATAGCAATAGTATGCTGGAAGTGACAGAATAGTTCTGCTTGGGAACCAGAAATATAACATGAAACTTCACAGGAATGCTGATCTAGCTATCAAAAATTTTGGGCTTCCAGTTTAGTCTGCGATGTATATGTGTATATGTGTATTGTTCGCAGCTTGTAACATTTATAATTGATTAATCGGTTAATAAAATATTTTATACTCTGAAAAAAGGGTAAAACAAAAAAAATTCTAAAGAAAGCAATCGCCGATACTAGTAACGATCATGTGACCGGTTATTGGCCCGGTCAGGTGACCGGTTATTGGCCCGGTCAATTATGGGCCAATAACGTTCAGGTGACCGGGCCAATATGGATATGCATTTTCGGTCCGGTCACAACCTAAATTTGGCGTATCGGACCGCATTTCGAATATGGCTCATTTCTCGAGAGCTTTATTGTAGGGTAATTTTGTGCATATTGCGGGCCAAAAATGCGTATATATATGATAAAAGCCAGTATGGGTCACTTCAACATAACCTACAGGTACAGATACATCATACAGATATGTAATAGGACGGAGAAGGGGGTATGAGTAAATAGATAGGTTAATAAGATACTTCGCATTTCGTTGATAACATACAGAGGGGTGTCGACTATACTGGGGTTTTGGACTCATCCCACACTGCTGTTTGTTTGATCCAACAAAACAAAATGCAATTCCTCTAGTAACTTACGATGTCGTACATCTCATCTTCGTGTCGAGGGTATGGAGGCGAATGATGGAGCAAGCGTACCATTGCAAAAGCGTACCGGGAGCAAGCGTACCACTTTCCGAGAGCAAGCGTACCACATATATGGATAGATATTTATTTGTTGTGTATATATATTAATTAAACAAAACTACTAAAAATGAAACAAGCGTGTGAAAATTATTTAATAATAATAAATATCTTGAATGCAAAGCGTCTTGTATGTAAAACTTTATATTTCTGTATTTGTTGTGTATACTCAGTATATTAATTAAATGAAAGTTAAAACTACTAAAAAACAAGTATTCCCATATAAAAATCTTACAAAAATGATCTCACCATGCAATTACAGTATCAGCATTATAGTTATCAAGTCGCACTGCAAACCACAAACAAATCAAGTCGCACTGCAAACCACAAACAAATTACCGGACTCTATCCCAGCCTTTGTCCTTTTAAAGGCAGCTGCAGCAGAGCTAGCCCCAATACTATCAGCAATATACCAGTACTCCCTTGACAAGTGCAAAGTGCCACAGGACTGGAGAGATGCATGGATCGTCCCAGTATTCAAGAAAGGGGAGAAACACAAAGCAGAAAACTACCGTCCTGTATCCCTGACATCCATCACATGTAAGCTGCTAGAGCACATAATCCACAGCAGCATAATGACCCACTTCGACAAGCATAGCATACTTAAGGACAACCAGCATGGCTTTAGAAAACACCGCTCCTGCGAGACTAAGCTAATAACAACGATTCAAGGGATTGCATCTCGGTTAGCAAAAGGCCAGCAAGTGGACGTGATCCTTCTCGATTTCGCGAAAGCATTTGACAAAGTTCCCCACTCGAGACTGCTCTACAAACTAGACTACTACGGAGTGAGAGGAAACACCAGCAAATGGATCCAGGCGTTTCTTGGAAATCGTAAACAGACAGTTGTATTAGAAGGAATACACTCAACCGAGACCGATGTACACTCCGGAGTCCCCCAAGGCACAGTACTAGGTCCCCTCCTATTCTTAGCCTTCATCAATGACTTACCAGACTTGTGCAAATCTTCAGATGCCCGTTTATTTGCGGATGACAGCTTACTCTACCGTGCCATAAATATCCCCCATGACAGTTACATACTGCAGCAAGACCTCACTGCCCTGGAGGACTGGGAAAAGACATGGCAGATGAGTTTTAACACAACAAAGTGCAATGTAATCCACATATCACAAAGCAACAGGAAGCGACTGATACAGTCTACATACCTGCTAAACGGACACGTGCTCGAAGCAGTCGATGTCAGCAAGTACTTAGGAGTCACACTGTCTAACAGCATGAGTTGGAATAAACTCATCAACAATGTCGTTGGTAAGGGCAACAGAACTATAGGATATTTAAGAAGGAACTTTAAGGAAAGAAGCCACATACACCACTATGGTACGCCCGCCATGGAGTACACCGCCTCAGTCTGGGACCCATACCGCCAATGTGACATCAAGGCTATCGAACAGGTCCAACGTAGAGCTGCTCGCTACGTATGCAACAGCTATACAGACAGAACACCTGGATGCGTAACAAATATGCTACATGAGCTTAAATGGGAGAGCCTTGAAGAACGGCGACACATATGTAGACTGCTTATGCTCTTCAAGATTCAGCATGGACTTGTCGACGTTAATAAAGAAAACTTCCTCAGACAAAGTGACAGTCCCACCCGAGGTCAACAGAAATTCTTCCAAGAAAGAACCACACATGCCAGACCTGCTCTACAGAGACTAGTCAGCAGTCTCCTTGTACATAGTCTTAAAAACATTCTCTTTTACTGGTTTTAAATATAAATAACCAATTGGGACACTTGCTGAGCTCGTCCGCCATGCATGACCCCGCAAAACCGATTGCGTTCTTTGAAGAGCCTGGTTCTTACCATGCCCATGGCATGGAAGCAGAAATTAGCACCTATGTTACTACTATATATTCTATACATGGGACGCTTGCTCCTAAAATGGTACGCTTATACGCTGGTACGCTTATGTAAAGGTACGCTTGCTCCTGCATCGATGGAGGCTAAGGTAGTAATATTATTATACAATTCCTCCAGCGTGACCTATATATTTTTCCTATATTTTTCTCGACAACATTTTCACCGGAACAGGAAATATGGGGGTAGTGTCCCGTAATAAATACAATACCGGCAAATTTACAAATTAAATTAATAGGTGATAGAGTACTGTATACTTACTTGCAAGTTCATGAAACCCTTGTTTGATTTTGTCAAGTTGCCGTCGATTCCTTGGGAAATGTATTACAGCATTCAGAAATCGCGGCGCTGTTAAAAGTTCAACTACCCTCCAGATTGTCCGACAGACAGTTGATTTCGACACATCAAGGCTGTCGGCCACAATCAACTGTATGCCTGACCCAGCAAGATACCGCAGGCAGATACATATTTGAAGAAATGGGGGTAACGGCGAATTTCTCAAAGTTTGGTAACTCAAAGCAGCCCCAAGAATGCCTGTTAAAAAGTATACAGTTTCCTGTTTAAACCTGTATCGCTGGAAGAAATCTACGTTGTTGTATTCTAAATTTAATACAGGTCTTTCTAATACTAGACGCCGACGGCGATTACGTCTTCGGCGACGGATGTTTCGCCTAACAATTTCCACCATTTTGGATTGTTTGTTTACGTTTTTAAGTTTTTAAGTATCTCGGTAAGTCACCTCCAACGCCGACTTAAGAATCGTTAAGTATTTAAGGTAATATACTTACATTTATTTATTTAAGTATCGAATATACGTTGGTGGAACACGTTTCACGTACTTTACTTAAATACTTAAGGATTTTAAGTTTTTAAGTTTTTAAGACGCTAAGTAGAGCTAAGTAAATGTTGGTGGAACCGGAGCCAGATAATCTTGTTCTTTTAACATCTGAAATTCATCCTGTATATAGAGAAGACACACAAGTTACTGCTCCATGAGGGGCGATGCCAAGCAGGCATTTGAAGGTATTGCTCCTTTGCAGCTTGAGTATGACTGAGAATTCAATACCAGGCAGATGGATGCTGTGTTCTTAATTCAGTACAATGATCACTATCATACTTGGATACATATTCTTAAAACAATCTGGCATTAATCGTTGAATATATCCTAGGACAGAGTACAAAAGGTTTGCCCATGTCACTATTTTCCGACTGACAGTTGCCACAGAACAATTAAAGTAGCTATCACGCCAACAACCGCAAAAAAACAACAACATATGTACACCAATTCTAAAGCTACTGATGACAAGGTATATATATAACTTACCTATTTTGAGAATTCGAGCTCTGTTGACACAATATAAACGGCTTTAACCAACCAGGCCAAAGACCAAAACTGGAGCTTTGAAGTAAGAGTTACGAACTCATAATTCATTTTACGCATATTCAATCACTGGTATTTTTAGAACCCATGAATAAAAATATACTTTTAATAGCCATATAGACATTATTGAAAGACCTGAACACCTGGATAAGTTTCGGATAAACGTACACCTAAATCTTGTTCAAGAAACGGCACAACGAACTCATAATTCATTTTACGCATATTCAATCACTGGTATTTTTAGAACCCATGAATAAAAATATTTTTAATAGCCATATAGACATTATTGAAAGACCTGAACACCTGGATAAGTTTCGGATAAACGTACACCTAAATCTTGTTCAAGAAACGGCACAAACACATAAAGAACACATCAATTAAAAGCATACCAATTTTACTTCCAGCCAATCTAATTGTTTCACTACCTTGGTAGTAGGCACTCTGCATGTTATGTGCCGTTGGCTGAATGCATGTAAAAGATGCAACAAAAGTTAAATATGAAGAAAATACTGTGTGGAAAGAAATAAGGGTGTTGTCATTAGTAAATATGTTTAATCCAAATCTCTACTTGTAATTGTTTCTGCAAATGTTCACACTCTTCAGTTTTCTGACTCGATTAATCTTCTAACAGCTCTATTCTTCCTTTTTTATGACCAGTTCACCAGGGATGTTGTTTTCTGGCGTCTCCATGTCAGGTGCTATGTCTGGTACAATCTCATCTTCGTGGTCAGTTTCACTGATACTGCAAAAAAAAACTGTTTTAAATTATCTGCAAGTTTCCTTTTTCTTTCTTATTTTAACAGACTGTTCAAGACTGCTTTTTTGCAATAGCGGTTTTGTTTCTCACATCATTTTTAAGAATATGCAATCTTCCAGAATTTGGTAATGCCAGTGATGTTTTCTTTCTCTTTCTCAGAAAAATACGTTTGAACTGTTCTATTATATTATAGAAACTTTTTTGTTTTTTAATTTCATTAAATTCTAAATTGAAAAAAAATAATTGTGAAACCTTTCTGACTGGCAAGTATGATTCTCTTCAATGTTCTTCTTGGGGTTTTCTGGCTGCTACAGTCAAAGACAGATGGCACGGTATCTGTTTTCAAACGTTTTCGAATTTGGGTCCACGTCTTGTAATCTTCCATTTTAAAGTATTTTGGTTTATCTGGAGAAAAAGAAAACTTATTTGTTCTTGGTGGATCAAACATGGGAATGGTCATTTGACAGCCCACATTGTCAACTGACTCTTCTCGGGTTTATTTCAGTGCTTACGGTAAAGACAATATATGATGCTGCTGTATATTTATAATTGTGTAACAGTGTAAATAGTCATTTAGCGCATGGTTTAGAATGCAGGAATAAAATATTTCTATGCAACGTGTGTTAATTGTTTTTGGGATATTCTGCGAATGGCATGAACTTCATATATATAAATATATATGTGGATGTTAACAAAGGGTCTCTATAAGTTATACTTACTGTGAATAATGGTCTTTCGTATCTTCTTATTTTGATTATCCACTGTTTTCACAGGACCTGGATCATTTGGGATGTTACGAAAATGTAAACTGTTATCATATCTTGAATATAATGTACAGTTAGGTACACAACAATGCTGAGCAGACTTCCCTTTCCTAGTAGAGTCGGCCACATCCAGCTATTGTTCACTTAGCCTCGTTCTGGGAATAGATTTTCTGGCATGCATATAATTTGAGAAAGGGCTTATCTACCCAGTGGGGTTACTGTTTGGGGCGCTTTGTTTCAGCCAAAGGTTTTATTGGACGTTTAAGACAAAATACAACTAGGACCTCAATAAGATGTATATTACTGAAACAGACATTTTTAGTGGTAAACAAAAATACCTTACTTTTTAAAATCGGTTGAGAAATAAAAATGTCACATGCGAAAATTATGTTTGATAGGGCATTTTCAATGTAAAATGCCGCTGCATAAAAAATAAAAAGTTTTTCAAAATTGTTATCCAAAAATTGTTTGAATGTGTTGGATAAATGTAAATTAAGACACTCTTAAAGTTGTATAGCAACACATTCGGGCTAACTGAAGTTATTTGAGATTTAATGTTCTGCTGCGGCAGCAACAATGAAGTTACATTGAAAAGCCCCTACCAAAAAAGCATTTTGGTTGCAAAATATTTATTTATCAACCGATTTTAAAAAGTAAGGTATTATTATTTACCACTAAGAGTTCCACAATAAGACATAAATTGTGCTGCTGGGGACGGGAATTGTACATTTGTCTCATTCCCTTGAATGTGCCCGCCGCATTGGTAGGTGCATAAACTCGAACGAAAATATACCACTACACTACACCTCTATACCATACAAGTACAATAAGGATGCAAAATGCAGAAAATCGATTGGCGCTGCCCAAAAGACACAGTTGTAGTTGAAAGAAGAGCTTAAGGTTATTATATGAGTTTAGGTTAAACATTTATTTTTACAAGGTATTGTACCAATCATTCTGGCTGGATTATTTATTATGTTAAAAGCATTTCCTATGTGTGAGGTCAATATGACTGATCTTCAACAAAAATGCTTGGTATTGACTTGGTGACCTTCACCTTTGACATTATGACCCCAAAAACATTAAGGTACCATGTTCAGTTGTATAATTGCTGTAGAAAACACATCGACCTAAAAGCTTTAAAATACATGTATGTTCATGCGAACAGAGCAGACGATTTAAAATCGTTTTTTTGCAGTTCAACCGTATCTCCAAGCGTGATTCATGGGCGTAGGAACGTTTTTCACAAATTGTTTGAGAAGCAAAAAATACACAACGTTATCCACGCTCAGTTACACCAACACGTACAATAGGGCAAAAAGTATATAGGGCAAAAAGTACTTTTTGAGCGCTAACTTTTTTTCTTCAAATTATTGCGGTTGGGTCGGGTGGAGGGGCCAAAGCATACACTGCTGCCCCCAGACCACTCTGAATATTGGGGGCCGCCCCACCTCCCCCTACACCCCCTCCTCCTACGTCTATGTGATCTAAATTGACAAAACAATGAGAATATATTATTGACATACCTAAAATAGCAATATTTATTAAACTATAACACAAAGTCGAACAGAAGTTTAATAACTCCACAAGTACAAAACAAAAAAAATAATATCGTGTTATGTCCCTTTGATGTAAAGGGTAAAATAACACGATTTGAGTAAAAGGGAATGTAAAACATCTTGTATTGAGAGATCTTAAAAAACTTTTGGCTATATATGACGGTCGATTTTTCAGTGGTGGAGGCAGACCACCCACATTTCCTGGGTAGAACAGGTATTAAGCGATGAGAGGCGAGAAGGTTTCAAACGCAGCGTATTTACCTTACCATCCATTGAAAAAGGCTGAAGGAATTATCAAATCACCATTTACCAATAATACATACTGCCATCTGCCTCATCAGTAGAAATACATAAGAGTCGTGATCTTGGCCGACCATGTACGAACTGAACTGAATTGGATTTTATAGTCGCACCAACAACTAAGGTCATATAGCGACTTTCAAGCTTCCACTGGTGGAGGAAGACCCCAGGTGCCCCTCCGGGCAATTTTCATTGGTAAAACCACCGACGTTCCGCAAGCCAGTTGGATAGAGACCATGAACGATAGCGACCATGAACGATTGTCATACACCAATTCCCTCTCCCCCTCTCTCTTCCCAACTCTCTCCCAACTCTATCCCCCATTCCACCACCCCCGTAACTCGGCACCGTTTGGTTTGGCACCGTGTCTTTTATTTGTAATAATAATATTATTATTAATTCTAATACACCCGCACTATATAGCCTAGTTTAAAATATCTCGTTATATTGAACGATATATCACTGTAATTTTTGCAACGTTAGGAGAATAAGCATTGCGCATTGCGCATTCCGCATTGTAACGTATGCAACGTTAGGAGAGCAAGCAAAGCAATGCGAAATATTTCAGATGTGTGCGTTATTTTCACATTTTAGGGGTATTAGAATAGAAATAGAACATCGTTTACGGTGAATTATCTATAATATATCACGGTTTGTCGTTCAATTGTAAACAATAACTTCACTCGCCCTTCGGGCTCGTGAAATTATTGTTTACAATTGAACTCCAAACCGTGATATATTAAACGATAATTCACAGTAAACGATGTTCTATTTCTTAATTATAATACTAATAATGTTAGATAACAAAATTTATCACATACTTACGGTGTGGGAGTGGAATATTTTCGATATACCACTAGTTATATAAGTATGCAAACAAGGAAGTTTTTACGCAAGCGTAAATTAGCTGCCTAGAGAAGAAAAAAAGCCTATATCTGGTAGGAACTGGAAACAAAACATTAACGTAATAATAGATCAAGTCACGGATGTTAATACAATATTGAAAAACAAATGTTGCCACGGAGACATAAACACGCCGAGACCGTTTTTTCTTACACATTCTTCCTGATTTTTACCATCAGTTTTTACCATTCATTTTGAATCAAGGTGGTCAACCTCTCTACTCTTGACATGCCTAACATATTGATTACAATTCACTCTTGTAACACGACGTGCTAGAAGAACACATCAGCACAGAAATACAATTGTTCACATGTAAGGGAGACATGTGCGTTAGCGAGTGCATTACAACACAAATAAACTGTTCACTACTACAATGTGTAATTATAAGATAGCGTTATCAAAGTGAAAAATGTAAAGGAACTGTTCATTGCTACCTTACCATGTGCAATTATGAAAACCATATAAGAGTCGCTGCCGTTCCGGCAGCGAATGAGCCGAGTGCGCTCTGTCAAAAAAATCGATAATGACTATGATCCACTTCCCACGGTTTATGTCGAATTCGCGTGTTAAAGCGACAGGCAAAATGCAATAAAAGTCGATATGTGAGTTTTGTGATAATAAAATAGAATCTAACATTCGTTCTCATTCATTATTGAATTTATTAAACTCGTTAGCAAAAATGATATAATGCTCGGCAAGAGCCTCGCATTATAGGCAAGAGCCTCGCATTATATCATTTTGCCAACTCGTTTAATAAATTCAATAATGATTGAGTACTCATGTAAGATCCTACATATATACGCTTGTGTACGTTGGTTTTATATTATTCTTGCTTTTTATATACTGAGTTATATAACCTTTCGACTGGTGTGGCGTTAAATCTAGGTCTAATTGTCTTTGCAATTTTATTTTTCTTGCTAGTTATTGGCTCAATTGTACATATGTTGGAGTATAATTTTGTAACGCTGACGAGTCTATGGTAGGCGGATGCGGCCATTTCGACTTTACGACTTTTCGCCCTGTTAATAACCCTTTCCACAAGGCAAAAAGTGGCAAACACGAAAAGTCGCAAACCCGAAGGTCGCACGAAAAGTCGCAAAGTCGAGATTTTGGGCGAAATTTCGACTCGCAAAAATGAGATATAGGGTCCTATAGAAACCACAGCGTAAGAATGCAATGGCATCGTAGGTCCGCACTGTACTGCAAACAAGGACTTGATAATACAATAAAAGAGACAAAAAACAACAGAAAGGGTGGTGAAAACAGGGTTACCGACTTGGAACGGTCAGTAGGCAATAATGCCTACTGGTTAGCTTGAGTCGATTTTATATGCGCCCAATCCTCGCTATTATCCTGTCTTCAGCGCAAATAGACATGACAGTGTAAACAAAACTACATCCCATCAAAAGGAATTCTCTAACAATAAAGTCCACATCCAGAGAAACTAAATAAAGAAACACATACAAAATAGTTAACATCTCAGGATGTATCCAGAATCGTACGGAACAACCACAGTAGTTGCAGCTAAAGAGAAAACCAATCTAGGGTACGACCAGAAAACCCGAGGGACGAAAGCTCATGCACCCACCTCCCTTAGTTGGGGTTTCAGTAGGTACAATCATAGAGTCCCAAGAGGTTGTCCAGTCATCGCATAAGTGAAAAGTGAAGCGTAATGACTGACTGTAGACGGGTCAATCACTAAACATGCAGTGCGCTATAAAACCAAAGAGTTATATCCTTTTCTGACGAACTTCCTTATTAAATTTGTAAAGCGGTCAGGAAACCCGTCAGACCCCTTTAACTTTCGAAGTTTATAGACCACATCTCCATAAATGAGGGTTGTGATATGCCTAGTCGCAGAAGTGTTTTAAGGTTGGTGTTGAATTTTTTCAGCAGGCCCTCGTTGCGGCGGTAGAATTTAGAGAAAGATCTACGTAGTTTGTGATAACGATAACCCTGCTGAAGAAGTTTACTTCTAATAACTTGATTTCGATCACTGAAGTCTATAACATCATTACACGCTCTAGCAAATAGAATGAGCTGGGAGATATACACACCGTATGAGGTAGCACGAGGTACATCTCCATCCAAGATGTAACGATGTTAAAATTGAAATCATCTCTATTATCATAGATTTTAGTATGAATACAATCATTTGAAATCGAGAGATGAAGATCGAGAAATGTTGCTACTGCCGAACTGTTGGCTTTATTCAACGTGAGCTCTGGTGGATAAATGTTAGTAACCATATGAGCAAAGTATGTCATCAAGATACCGAGAGTTATTATTAAAGGCATCAATAATTTCACCCTGGCTAGCAGGTGACAAACTCAACATAAAATCTCTTTCATAGCAGTACAAAACCAAATCTGCAACAAGTGGCGCACAGTTAGTACCCATAGGAATACCAACAACCTGGCAGTAAATAGTTTTACCGTATCTTATAAAGATGTTATCCAGAAGACAAGATAAGGCTCTACAAACATCAGTACAAGTCCACAAATTATATTTATCAATAAAATACGTAATTCAACAATTTCAACAATTTCTGAAATAGTTTTCATCCAAGCAGTAAGTGCATGTTTATTTGCTTTTTCCAGCAGCGATTAGTCGCAAAACCGAAAGTGTAAATTTTCGACTTTTCGTCACGAAATATCGTCCAAAATCTCGGATTTGCGACTTTTCGCCTTCGACTTTTCAGGTTTGCAACTTTTCGCCTTCGACTTTTCGTGTTTGCGACTTTACGTGTTTGCGACTTTTCGCCTCGAGATATAGTCTGGACAAGTTTTTATCAATATTTATAGCAAAGAAAAAGGACTATCTGGCCTCCAGAATAACTTCTTTATTATTTAACCGAAATAGTAAACGCATATGTCAATAGAAAGAGTCGACCTTGTACTTTTTAAAACAGTAAAGATATCTAAAGATATTTAAATTTGAACGCGAAATAAGTGATTAAATGAATGCAACACATACATCCACCAGAATCACAAATTTGACCTATTTTGATCGCGGAAAACACCTGGCTAGGAATTATTTAATACAGCTTTGATCTGTAATAACTTGATATATTTATTTAGCTGAAGATATCTACAAGTTACATGCTGAACTGTGTTTTCTTTAACGCGGTTTGAACACCTGGCCCCTAAAATAGTTTTATGAAGTACTTGAGAGATATTATTTGGGTTTAAATATATCTTAAGGCCTACGTTTTGTAGTTTATCTGAATTTAAAAATGAATAATATGTGTTTATAAATGAAAAGAGTTGAATTGCTGAGGAAAGATAGTTATAATTGTTAAATGTGTATATACATAGGATCCCGTCTGGACGTTTATTGTTAAATCGTAATTGTGTATATGCCGTTTGAACAATACCACGAAGGATAATTTAAGTGGTCTACGCAAGATTTATGGAACCATCCGATGGAACGGGGCTTTATATGAGTTGTCACCCAAGACGGAACATAATTTATTGTCACGCTTTACAAGGTCGTCAATAAGGCCCGGTAATCTGCATTGGTTGTCGATTGTATTTATTGTTGATTCGCAGACTGGCATTTCCGGCATTTTCCAAACTTTCGGAAACAATGAGCATACATTTGGTTCCCGGTTCCAAGTTACCGGTTCCCGGCTCCTTATTCGAATCGTATTTGGAACCAGGTACTGGGAACTAGGAACTGGTTCCAGGTTCCCGGTTCCTAGTGCTCGATTCGGACCCAATGAAAATTGAATAATATCACCTTGGTATTCATATTGCACCTATCCCAGTTTCATGAAAACGACATGGGATGTTATAAAATAGGCAAAATGAACAAGTAGGATGTTATTATCAGACTTATGTCTCCGAAATATCAATTACTATAATACTTTACAATTTCCACATAATTTCAGCTGGCTTGAACACGCACAGAAACCAGTTCCTTATTCGCACCGAATAGGGAATAGGAAACTGGCGAATAGTTTCCGGTTCCCGATTCGAACCCAATGAGGAACTGGACAATTCCACTTTTATTTTGCAGTTATGTCTCCGAAATATCAATTACTATAATACTATACAATTTCCACATAATTTCAGCAGACTTAAACACGCACAGAAACAGTTCCTTATTCGCACCGAATAGGGAACAGGGAACTGGGTCCTAGTATCCGGTTCCCGATTCGAACCCAATAAGGAACTGAACAATTCCACTTTTATTTTGCAATGCAAATATCCCAGTTTCATAGTAAACGACACGCGATGTTATAAACACATGAAAACATGCAGTTAAATCACTTTACCATTCCGTTTCCTCCTGTGTTAGAGTGAATGGTTTAATGTAAACATTGGTTTAAGACAAGGATGTTCATTGTCTCCAATTCGTTTCAACCTATTCATCAATGATTTGGCTGTAGCAATTCAAGACTCGTGTAATGGAATAGATGTCGGCGATAATGAAAAGCTCTGTTTTACTATATGCTGATGATGTTGTTCTATTGGTGAGGCTGATTGTTGGTGAGGCTGATTTACAAAATATGCTTAATGTGTTAAATGTATGGTGTGAGGAAAATCGTATGGTTGTTAACAATAGTAAGAGTAAAGTTGTTCATTTTAGACATAAATGCGTAAGTCAAAACAAATACAATTTAAATGTAGACCAAACTGTATTGACACTACTGATAGATATATGCATTTAGGTTTAACATTTCATGAACCTTTAGATTATAGATTAACAAAAAAAAATAGTATCACAGGCTGCAGGTAGGGCATTGGGTCTCTTGACAGCGAAATATAAGTCTCTAGATGGGATGCCTTATAAGGTCTATAAAAAACGTTATGATTTGATGGTATGGCCAGTCGTTGCATATGCAGTCGGGGGTGATAGAACGTGTTCATGTATTGATGCTGTGCATAATAGAGCGATGCGATTTTTTCTAGGGGTTGGAAAGTATGCACCAAATGCAGCGACTGTCGGTGAAATGGGATGGACTCCACCAATTGTTAGAAATGGAAGTGCATCGGCATTTATTGGGCTAGATTAGTCAATATGCATTCTTCTCGAATTAATAAACGAATTTGTACATACTGTGAAATCATTTTATTTCGTCGGGATGTAATTTCGCGCATTTCTGATTCTGGAAAAAAATATCTTTAAAAATGCACTGTATGTTGAAACGCATTATCGATAAATTTGACCCAGATTTGTAAGTGCAAACACGTCCCCAGGCAACATATTGGCAGAGCTGTCTGGCGATTACGTCAGACCTGTCCTAATAAACAATTAACGAAGGTCACCTAACACTAACACACATACTCGGCGGGTGATATTGTGTGATCTCCCGTTGTTTTGCTTTTTTAATGTTTACCCTGTCTGACACCGTATTGTTAATGGCGGACACCTGTGTCGATGTGTCAAATCTCTGTGATTTTATTGGCTAACAGCTATAGTTAGCTTATGAATATTTATGAATAGCGATACGTCACTTGAGAGGTGTTAAAACATTCAGTTGTTTTGATTGTACAATGTAAACACAGAAGTTGAAAGATTTGCCCAGATTAAACTATATACATGATAGTGTTGATAAACGTTAATGTGAGCGAATTTTGTCGATGGTTTACACACTCAGAGTTCGACACCTGTTGCTCTTCCTTGAAACTGGCAAGAGGATGGCATCTACAGTAATGATGAACAGTGCTGGTTATCTGTCCGATAAATGTATGTCACTAAACATGTTGGGAATAAAAAATGGTACTTGAAAATAAGAGTTTAAACGCAAGGAAGTTACGCCTCCCTCATCCCCTCCCCCACACCAAACATATGCTTTTTACTTCATCTATCAAGTGTGCATGTCAGTTACTGATTTGGAGAGTATATGCTAAATGTGCCAGACCCAACAGAGTGTGGATATGAGATTGATAAGACACAGGTCTTAATGTTATGAACCAGCAGTTAATGACCAGAATTACTGAGTGAGTTGGTCTGCTTCTGTGATGATCAATGTAATGATGTCAACAGCCGTGGGCATATATTGAAACATGCCTTGGCCTAACTAGCCTGGCCTCATTGGCCTGGCCTGGCCTGGTCTTAAAATGGTTTACCTTAATTGTTATTGGTCCAGGTCATGTCCTAATCAGGTTCTTCACAATGAGGGGCATTGGCAAACATGTTTGAATGTTAAATATCTATAACTGGTTGCATTGAATTAGCATTGATTGTGAGATGTCTCTGGTATTAATCATGAGAAACGTGTAGAAGGAAGAAACATAATAGTGTGCAAATTGGGAAAACAATGATAGTTAGGATATATTCAAATAAAGTGCTTTAGTGTTTGAAACTGATTAAACGATTGCGTGATTGAGTGACAGGATGAATTATTGTATAACAATGGATTATGTTGATGCATTATGATTCAAAAAATAAGTTATGGAATGATATAATGGTACAATGTTTTAGTTAGAGTCAATTGGCGGATGGATGGTTAAATGAAACTGAATGGGTAGTGGGTTGATCGATGGGTGATAGCGTGGTTTCATTTTGGGAGGTTGGAAATGTGGGTAGTTTGCTGGGTGGTATATAACCTGAACATAATCAATTGTATTACAATTGTGTTATATTTGTATATTGTTTTAATGGAGATTTTGTTATTTAGTGTTATTATGCCAACAACAAAAAGGGGATATGTGTTAAATGCTATATGTGCGTGTTGCAAATTTTTAAGTTACTTGTTTAGAAATTATATTTGTTTCCGTTAGTACATGTGACTTTTGCTATTTCACATTAATAAAACAAGTTTTCCTTATATCATCAACTGGTTACATTTCATCATCTTAAGACAAAAACGTGTTGTTTCAACATGATAACTATCAGTTTAATACTTCTGAATGACCCTCACAAAGTGTACAATTCCTAACATACTCAGTACAGCCGAATTGTCACATGAGACATGTGCTAACCTTAATGTGATCCACTGACCATCTAGAAACAACATAGATGAACTTGGATACTCAAACATTAACCCAGGGTTGACTCAATAACCCTTTGGCCTGACCAAAACTAGTCCCAATGGACCAACTTATCTTAGGCCAGACCAAGCCAGGACAGGCTAGTTAGGCCAAGCCATGTTTCAGTGTATGCACAGCCGTGTGAATAATT